>JARYGA010007650.1:0-185422 GCA_030545235.1 Helianthus tuberosus
TATCATGTGTTTTTATTTCGATTAAATTACAAAAATCGTTCTTTATGTTGACACTAAATTACAAAGTGTGTTATTTATCTTTAAAATGTACAAAAAACATGCTCGATGTTTGTAAAACCTTGCAAGTTATGTCCTTTAGCCTTAACTCAATTATTTTATGATTAAATCTGACCTAGTGGATCCTACATAAAGCTATTTTAGTCATTTTACTCTAATTACTAAAATAAACAATTATAAAAAATAATAAATAAAAAATTGTTTATATATAGTTATATATATATACAAACACACACATGCATTCTCTCTCTATCTATACACTCTTTCTCACTTTAACCACCCATCACCACAACCACCCGACCACTACCCACCTGCCGCCGCCACCACCACAACCTCTCCCACCATCAGGATCACTCTTTTTAAAGATATTTTTTCACAACACATAGTTCAAGGCACACAATGTTTGCAAGAACAAATTTAAAAGCTAATTTGAAATATTGTATACTTCCTGCATACACCTTAAATTGGTGCCTGAAACCCCTGTGAAACACATCTCGCTTCGGCACCGTTTCTTTGATTTCGGAAACAATTTCTTTATCTGATCTCAAAACAATCTCACCCATGGAGCGGTAGAGGCAGAGAAACCAGAGGACAGTTGAAGAACAACAGCAGCAGGGCGATGAACAATTAGATGATATGCAACATGGCCCTTTTTCAAGTTGAACAACTTTAGGCATGCCCTTTTTGTTTTCCCCTAAAACATTTTCCGCAAAATTAGGGTTTCCTCATCGAAATTTCGAAATGGATATTTGAATTTACCCGATAAATTTCTTATTGTGTTCCTTAATTCTTGATTATGGTATTGTTTTGATACTAGGGTGTCAAATTTTCGATTATATCTTGTGCTTGTTAGACGGTTGGGAGTGTGGGGGGGGGGCTTGGGTTGGGGCATTGAGCGACAAATGACAGCTGGTGGGATCACATGGATGGTGTGGCGTGGCGAGGGTGCTGGCTGGGTGTGGGTTGGCGTGGCCAGCCAAGTGTCATTTCTTATTTTTTTTTAACTATTTAAAATTTCTTTTAACTAAAAAAGAATACTAAATATAATTTTTAATAAACTGCAAATAAAATTAAGAAAAAAAATTACATAAAATAAAAAAAGTACATAAAATAAAAAAATAAATACTTCAAGATTCGCCCATATCATATTTCTTTAAGATATCTTGCTTTCCCCTCATCCGGTTTTTTTTTTTTTTTGTGACTTATTTTTTTCACGGGTTTTGATGACGAACCGCTCACGTCTTGCGGTTGTGTTTCAGGAATGGAATCGGGTTGGGAAAGGTTAATGACGGGAATAGATGTTTGTCGTATCGAAAATTCGTGTAAACACGGTTTCCTATACGACGTGATTCCTTCTAGTTCGGGAACCGGTGAGTAGATTAAAGGGCCGTTAGGTTGGTTTGTTGGTTGACGGTTTTGAGGCGCACTAGGGTTCGGAGTTTCTTGGTATTCAAAAAGGTTGGTCGGGTCGTATTCACGGTTATAAGGATGCATTGTAGAGGATGTGGGTTAACTTTATAAAAAATACAGAGATAGAAGAAGTGGAGATGTAGAGAAAGTGGTAAAAAATCGTAAAAAAAGGATAGTATTTATAGGGTATAAAAAGATTTTTTTTATTAACTAGTTGTTTGGCTAACGGCTACCCCAACGTTCGGATTTCCCCAGCCAATCCCAGCTAGCCAGCTCACCCCCCCCCCCCCCTCACGGCCCAACGCCGGGCTTCAAAGCAAGCTGGCTGGGCAAACACCAAACCAACGCTGGCATGGAGTGAGCTAGCCAGCGTTGCCTGGCTTCCCTGCCCCAACCAACTCCACCACTCCCCGCAGTCTTAATGGGGGTTTTTCAAGATTTGACTAAATTGGTCAACTTAGATTTGTGATGTTTGATAAAGAGGTGTGTGGTGGTGGGAGGTGGTGGTGGCAGCGGCGGCAGGTGGGTGGTGGTCGGGTGGTTACGTTGGTAGGTAGTTAGAGTGAGAAAGAGTGTAGAGATAGAGAGAGAATGTATGTATATGTTTGTATATATATTACTATATATAAACAAAATTCTTTTATTTGTTATTTTTTATAAATTTTTATTTTAGTAATTAGAGTAAAATGACCAAAATACTCTTATGTGGGGTCCACTAGGTCTGATTTAACTACAAAAATAACTGAGTTAAGGCTAAAGGACATAACTTGCAAGGTTTTGCAAACATCGACTATGGTTTTTTTTTTTGTACTTTTTGAAGATAAAGAACAAACTTTGCAATCTAGTGTCAACATAAATGACGATTTTTGTAATTTACTCTTTTATCTCTTATGGATAAGTTAGGTTCAAATTAAGTTGCCAACTAAGTTACAAGCTACTTCAAATTAAGTTGGCAACTTAATATGAGTGTATAACAAGTTACAAGCTAACGGAATGTTTAGAATCCGTTTAGAATCCAACCATCAATCTAACTTATGGTTCAATTCTGAGAAATAAAATCTAAGGGGTCGTTTGGTTCATGAAATGTTTCTTAAAGGAATTGGAAATTGAATTAGAATTGGAATTTGAATGGAATCTTTTAAAAATTCATTTAGTGTTTGGTTTGTAAATTTGATAAAGAGAATTGGAAAGCTTAAATATCTAAATTACTAAATTGCCCTGTATCAAAATTGCATCCCCTTCTCTTTCGATCATCCCACTCAAACTCTAGATTCAACAAAGATGTTAACATATAATATTAGATATAAAAAATCATGATTTCATGCCGTTAAAAAATCATGATTTCATTTGTTAGGCTAAAGGGTGTGGGGATCATGGTTGGGACATGATTCGCCACCTAGGAACATGAATGGAAGGCTATACCACCCTCTTGCTTGATCCACCATGATTTGCATGGATTAAACTATGGCAACCATGGTCATCCTTTCCATTTTCAAGAAATCATTTCCTTTTTCTTTAGATAAATGTTGGTGTATATTTTGTATGTCCGCCACTGTGCTAATATGCTAGATAGAGCATGTGTTAAATATTGTATAGATTAGTGTGAAAACGGGCTTGATTTGTAATGTTTGTACCCATTCGTACGAATGGCACATTCGTACAAACGAGACATCAAGTCATCCAAGTCACATTCGCACGAATGTGCAGTTCGTGCGAATAGGCATCCCTGATCCGTCCCTACTTGTATGGACGGATGTGGTTGCCTATAAATAGGGGATCAGTGGTTTTCATTTGTAAGCTTTGGTTCCCAGAGGGGAAATGCTGGCGAAATTTCTCCAGAGTTTTGCCAGCTTGTAAACGATGTAAACTTGTTCGGTATAAATGAATGAAGCATTCAACCAATGTTTATTCTGCTTCTACTCCTTTCTTATTAATAATATTCTACCGAATCGCTTCTATCGTGGCCAAAACTCCGTCAAACCCGTCGGATCCTAGAATCTCAATTGGTATCAGAGCAACGGTACCGATTCAATCGATCTAACAGTTGATTGAATCACCTACGCTCATGAATTTTGGATTTTTAGGGGTTTTAGACGTAAAACATCAAATTGAAGGTCAATTCACAGATGGAATTTGGAATTGAAGACATCATTAGATTCGTAATTGATTTTCGCACATATCTGTGAAGTTTCATCATCAAATTCGCAGAAATAAAGATTTTGGATCGAAAAATGTGATTGGAAATGTTCCTGAGAACAGATCAGCCTCTTTCGAACGGATGTGCAGGTTCGTATGAACCGGACCATTCGCGATTAACCGGTCACTTATTCCCATCCGTTCCAAAAAGTCGTCTGTTCAAAAATCAGTCTATTCGCACGAATGGACCTACCCCATTCACACGAATGAGAAAATGCCTAAAAAAAGGCATATTTTGATCGCAATGATGAGATGAGTCTCTAGAAAAAATTTGGTGATTGAAATTTTTTTCAAGTTTTTAACGACCAAGCTGGGTTGTTCGGGGACACCGTCCGGCACTTCATAGAACATATTTAATGATGCGATCACAGATTGTCGAAATTAGTGGGTTAGTCATGATACTGGTACAAAATGATTATCATCAGGGTTATCTGACTATCAATGTGCCTTAACAAAAAATCCGCATTGATGAAAAACTGACTTCTGGAGGCCAAAATGACACATTTTCGGCATAGTCGAGTTTTTCAGAGATAAGAGAGGACTGAATTGCTCAATTTGAGGGGGAATTCAGTGATAAGACGTCAGAATTTACAATAATGAGGGGGAATAAAAATTTCATAGAATATATTGAAATTCCAGCATTTTTGAAATTCGTGACAATGCAACAGCATTTGGGTGGTTCCAACTTGAGATTGTCTGGGTTATGCATAGGATCTGGATTCGTGAGTTTGTGATCATTGGAAGTTCAGACTCTGCAGATCAGGGTCAGATTGACGTTTTAGGGTTTGAGTCCCGGGTCTTCGTCAAGTCGGTCAGCAGGATTCGCGTCAGGAGATGCAACTGTATTGTGGACACTTATAAGATATCACAACATTGTGATAGTCTAAAGTGTCAGAATGGTTAATCTTCGAGCAGATGAATTGTTTTTCGAACTATCCGCCAGGGAATGATGATGTTTGTTGATTAAGTTGCTGTCGAAACTAGCGGAGAAGACTATACATTTGTTATCGTGACTGAAGAGGAAGAATATGAATCTGATTGTGGATGAATGTGTTCTGAGATCTGAATGCGTTACCAGATGGTTTGTTATCCGATGAAGATTTGCTGATTGTTGAGATTACCGTTTACACTGATCGATCATTCAGAAAGGTGCTTAAAGATAATTACGGAAAACGGGATTTCAGATTTTCATGAGTAATCATAGATTTGAAGTTAACCTGTGTGGTGTTCGAAGTTTCTATCAATTGCCGGTTGGGTTTTTGAACATTAGAGAATCACGCAAGCGGAATGCAGGATGGAACTGAAATGGTATATCGAAAACCGAACACGGAGGTGGTTAAAGCCAAAACAGAGAAGCTGCATTGATTAATTTCAGGTTGATGATTATTCGTGGAGATTGTAGTACAGCAAATCAGATGAGGGGTTGTGAACTATGCAAACAAAGACCTGAAGATTCATTTCAAGGAGAATTTGTGCATAATGAAGATAATGCAAGCTCGAATCATGAATCAAGGGGGAATCGATTGAAGATTTCAAGATGCTTGATTGAAATTGCAGAATATTCAAAACACGGCTCTCATTTTTCAAAGTTCAAGATTCGACAGTGACGGCCAAGGGGGAATCTGTTGGTGCATATTTTGTATGTCCGCCACTGTGCGAATAGGCTAGATAGAGCATGGGTTGAATATTGTATAGATTAGTGTAAAAACGGGATGGATTTGTGATGTTTGTACCCATTCGTATGAATGGCACATTCGTACGAACGGGACATCAAGTCGTCCAAGTCACATTCGCATGAATGTGCAGTTCGTGCGAATAGGCATCCCTGATCTGTCCCAAGGTGCATTCGTATGAAGAGTCCCATCCATCCCTACTTGTATGGACGAATGTGGTTTCCTATAAATAGGGGTTCAGTGGTTGTCATTTGTAAGCTTTGGTTCCCAAAGGGGAAATACTAGCAAAATTTCTCCATAGTTTCGCCAGCTTGTAAACGATGTAAACTTGTTTAGTATGAATGAATGAAGCATTCAGCCAATTTTTATTCTGCTTCTACTCCTTTCTTATCAATAATATTCTACCGAATCGATTCTATCAGGGGTAAAACTCCATCAAACCCGCCGGATCCTAGAATCTCAATAAAGATAAATTAAAATAAATAATGGGATAGTGATTTGGGTCACGACCACACCCTTAGGATAATGGTTTTGGATGGTGGATTAGAGGTGGGTGACATGTCACTGACGTGGAGGATCATGACCACACCCTATAGCCTTACATAAATTTCTTTTGTTTGATAAACTAAATTTCATGCCACACTTGATACTTCATACTGAGAAATAAAACCTAATACTCCTAGACGGGTTCGCTACTCTTGATATTTCAAAATCGGTTATTGGGTCAAGAGTCATTCAAAACGTAATTTTGTGTGAGTTCGGATAGGTTGGTTCACTACTCTGAATATTTTAAAATCGGTCATTTGATCATGGTCATACAAAACCTAAGTTTGTGTGTGTTTGGGTGGGTTTAAAACAGTCTATATTAGTTCAGGTATCTTTCAAATCTCGACTACGTGTGCGTTATGGATTCAAAATTAGAAGTGAAACTTGTTCTTATTAGTGGCGCAACTTAAACATTTAAACTGAAGGGCAGATAAATGTTTGATTTGGGCTTTTGAATTAGAAGGACCAAACAAATATAGTTAATATTTCCAAAATTAATAGACTAAAATATACACTTAAAAGGATATTTTTTTAATATTTTCTTAAAAAATCGCTATATTTCGTTCCTAAAAAAATTTCGAGTAACAATTATGGATACACATGTGCATATGTATCATTTCTTTGCCAAATTCCGTAATACATTACGAGTATTAGACAATTCCACTTTCATTTACACTACCATCCGTAATACAATACTTTTTACATTACCAGTATTGGAAATGCACATGTGCATCTATATGTATGAACATAATATAACATGTTTTGGTACAAAAAGTTTGTGATTATGAATGATGAAGTAGGCCAATATACGTGTTTTTGGTTAGTTATATATAGTGGTTGATGGTTTGGTTATATTTGTCATTTTATGATGTAATATCTTGTTTGGTATGGTATGAAGGGTGTTGATGTACATGTGCATAAAGTGAAAAATATTATACATATTGGTAATGGAGGTGTATTATGGATAGTAGGAGATAATGGTAGTGTATTATGGATAGTAGGGGGTAATGGTAATGTATTATGGATGATATGATAGATGAAAAGGAACGTGTATTCAAAGTAGCGTACCAAAAACATGTTATATCATATTCATACATATAGATGCACTTATGCATTTCTAATATTGATAATGTAAAAAGTATTGTATTACGGATGGTAGTGTAAATGAAAGTGCAATTGTCTAATACTGGTAATGTATTACGAAATTTGTTAAAGAAATAATACATATGCACATGTGCATCCATAATTGTTACTCCAACTTTTTTTAAAGATACGAAATATAGCGATTTTCTTTAAAAATAATAAAAGAAAATTGTGTGTTTTTTAGATATTTTGGTTGTGTTCACATTGGTTCTCGCGGTTTTCGCAATAAAGGGCGGTTCCTAACCGATACTTATCCTATATGTATCTATATATATATGTGTATATATATATATATATATATATATATATAGGGAGGGGATCATGAGAAAACTAGATATAAATGAGAAAACCAAAAAACTAACCAAAAAAGCACTAAAAAAGAGGGGGGAGACTTTTAATGAAGGAGGGGGGGACTTTTAATGAAGGAGGGGTAAAATTGGAAAAAAAAATATATAACTTTTCAAACATTTCCCATTTCTCCATACGTTATCATTTTAAAACAAAAATGGCACCATAAGATCACAAATTTTTGTATCTTTCATTCAAGTATATTCGAGCATATTTTTTATGACATAAAAAAAGATTTATGGTGTCGTCTTGTTTTGAATACTATTATTATAGTAGTGCACATGTGCAATATAACATGTAAAATATAACATGTACTACAATTGCATTACATGTTTAAAATTAGCTTTTTGAGTCTAGTTTAGCTTTTAGGGTTAGTTTTTTTGGAGGATTAGGATTAGGTTTTTGGGTGTGGGGGGTTTAGGTTTTTTTCGGGTTTATGTTTAGGGTTTAGTTTTAGGTTTTTGGGATGGTGGGGGGTGGGGGGGGGGTTAGGCTTTTGGTGGGAGGGTGAATTTAGGTTTTTTGGGGTGGGGGTGGGGGGTTTAGGTTTTTTTCGGGTTTATGTTTAGGGTTTAGTTTTAGGTTTTCGGGAGGGTGGGGGGTGGGGGGGTTTAGGTTTTTGGGGGGTGGGGGGGTTAGGCTTTTGGTGGGAGGGTAAATTTAGGTTTTTGGGGGGTGGGGGTGGGGGGTTTAGGTTTTTGGGGGGGTGTCGGTGGGGGGTGGGTTAAGTGGTTTAAGCTTTATGTATTAGTGCACATGTGTAGTACAACCAAAAAAAATTTTTTTTTTTTTTTTTGAAAATTTTTTTCCATACATAAAAAGTAGCGATTTTTCTAAAAAAAATTGTAAAAAAAAAAAAAATTTTGGTATGTTTTTAGGTTTTTTTAGGCTTTTTTTGTTAGTTTTTTGGTTTTCTCATTTAAACTAGTTTTCTCATGATCCATCCCCTATATATATACATGTATATATATATATATATATATATATATATATATAGGGTATGGTTCATTTGAGAACCACTCTTATTGCGAGAACCATTTGGTACAAAAAGTTTGTGATTTTGAATGATGAAGTAGGCCTATATACATGTTTTTGGTTAGTTATATCTAGTGGTTGATGGTTTGGTTATATTTGTCACTTTATGATGTAATATGTTGTTTGGTATGGTATGAAGGGTATTGATGTACATTTGCATAAAGTGAAATTATACATATTGGTAATAGTAGTGTATTATAGATAGTAGGAGGTAATAGTAGTATATTATGGATGGTATGATAGATGAAAAGGAAAGTGTATGTAAAGTAGTGTACCAAAACACGTTATATCATCTTCATACATATAGATGCACGTGTGTATTTTCAATATTGGTAATGTAAAAAGTATTGTATTACGGATGGTAGTGTAAATTAAAGTGCAATTGTCTAATACTGGTTATGTATTACGGATTTTGTCAAACAAATGATACATATGCACATGTGCATCGGTAATTGATACTCAAATTTTTAGGGACATAATATAGCGATTTAAAAAAAATGTGTGATTTTTTAGATTTTTTTAGGTATTTTTGGTTGTGTTTACATTGGTTCTCGTGGTTCTCGCAATAAATGGTTGTTCCTAACGGATCCTTGTTATATATATATATATATATATATATATATATATATATATAGTGGAGAGTTCAAATGAGAAGAAATTTTTTATAAGAAGAAAAAAGAAGAAATTTCAACAAATAAGAATGCTTTATTTTACTTCATTTAATATAAGTATTTAATATTACTATAAGTGTACATTGATAAATCTATATAGGTCATTAATTTGTAGTCTTCCTCTTTAATAGCTAACTAAATTAATTTTTTTGTAACTTATCTTCAAAATATATATTTTTTCAAAAAAATAAAATAAAATAATTTAAAGTGTAGGATAAATTACGAGTTGTGTAGGATAAATTTCAACGTGTAGGATGAATTTCGAAATATGTAAGATAACTTTTGATGTGTGTAGGCAAAAATAGTTACTGTGGAGGATAGTAGTCTTTATGACTAATTAATTTGTTAAAAATGATAATAAATGAGATAATTGAAAAAACTATTTAATACTTTACAAAATTACCCTTTGTTCTTTTTCTTCTCAATTAAATTTTCTTCTTAAATGAACTTTCCCCTATATATATATATATATATATATATATATATATATGAGAAGGATCCGTTAGAAACCAACTTTTATTGCAAGAACCGCGAGAACCAATGTGAACATAACAAAAAATACTTAAAAAAATCTAAAAAACACACAATTTTTTTTTTAATATTTTTTATAAAAAAATTGTTACTTTTTCGTCGTAAATTTTTTTTTGGATAACGAAATGTAGCGATTTTTTATAAAATATATTAAAAAAAACTTGTGTGTTTTTTAGATTTTTTTAAGGTTTTTTGGGGGGTTTAGCTTTATGTTTTTGTTTTTAGCATTTTGCTTGGGTGGGGGAGGGGGGTTAGGTTTTTTTTTTTTAGGTTTTTGAGGGGTTTAACTTGGGTCCTAATATTAACACATGGGAAAACTTATTTACACATGGTGTATACAGGTCGTATACTGTTATACGGCCCGTATAGAATAAAAACAACTGACAAAGTCTGTGCCAGCAGACTTTGTCAGTTTTTTTTATTCCATACGGGCCGTATAACAGTATACGGCTCGTATACACCATGTGTAAATAAGTTTGCCTGGTCGTATACAATGTATACGAACGTGTATACGGGCCGTATACTGTTATACGGCCCGTATGGAACGAAAATTTGATTTTTCAAGTATTTTACAGTCGTGAGGTGCTCAAACCTTTCTAAAAGTAGAAAAAAATAAAACAACAACAAGTAACAAAGATTGAAGAACAAGAAAACGTGTCGTATGACTGTAATAAAACGGAAGCTATCAACGCGGGATTACGGGCATGGTGTTATTCTGTATTTAATATTTATAGAATAAAAGGAAGGGTGAGGCATTTGATGAGAGTTGTAAGGAGTCTGAATAAAACGGAAGCTATCAACGCGGGATTACAGAGATGCGTTTAATTCCTAACATATTTGTTTTGTCACGTACATTTCGTAAGAAACTTTTCGTGCACTGAACCTTCACCTCCAATCATATCCTGGTCAAATCACACACTATAAAGTTTAAACTTATCGTGTGTTGTAGTTTGGAAAGATGACCGAATAGAGATCTGAATAACAAACTGTGGAGAACTTGTTTGCGTTATCCACCAACAATCCGTTCATTATCTGTTGTTGTCTAAAACAATATCAATTAACGTTCAGTTGTGTATACAAATTCATCACCGGTTTCTACAGCACAAGCACATACACAGGGAGAATGTTCTCGAAATTGAAGGAAAAGAAAAAATGGTTGTTGATGTTTTTCACTATCAGGATTTTGTTGCTTTGTTTGAGAACCAGATTCCAATGTCCTACTACTTCAATCCTTCCTACATTATTGAAAATTACTATATCACCCGCCATTCTCTTGCACCTGTATACATTGATTGTGGATTTTCTTGAGTCGTCGGGAAAACTTTTCCTCAGGGGAGGGTGAGTAGTATGAGTCTGAGTCCATTATGGTTCGTGAATGTTGGAAGAACCTGACACGTCTTCTGCTACCTCTTCGGTTGGTAAAAGACATAGGATGGCTTCTAATACAGGCTCTTTGTCAGTTGTGGTTGATTTATAAGAGGAGGGTAGGAAACGAATATATGTTTATGCGAACATCCTTATTTTGTCACGTACATGCGTTTAATTCCCAACATCCTTATTGTATCAGACTCTCTCCCCTCCTGATGCAATTTTCACAGTGGTACCAATGTCCTGCTACTACAATCCTTCCAACGCCTGATTCCGATACAATCCTTGATGGTTTATTCTCTTTAATCTATTAGAACGATCCTTGTCATGAGAACCTGATTCTGATTTAAACAATGGAATTTGTGGATCAACAGAAATAACTGAAAATAACTCGCCATTCAATACAAACTCTTCTGAAAGACAAGAATACAACGTTCATGTATCACAAGGAATTTGTGTACCCTTCAATCTTCATAGTATTTTTCTAACTTTATGCTTGCATCCACCACAGTTAATATTAACTTTGAGTGAAAGACTTTGGAAACCGGACGGAATCTAGGAAGAAACTGTTGGAATTTGTGGATTTCGGTTGGTTCAGAAACTTAACAAGAGAAGCAACTAAAAAAAGGAAAGAAAGAAATTTTTTACCATTTTTTTCCATATGTATACGGGCCGTATACCGTTTATACGGCCGTATACTCTCGGTAAAAAACAAAATTACCGATCGTATACAATGTATACGATGATTGTATACGGGCCGTATATTCTGATACGACTCGTATACTATGGGTAAAAAATGGTAAAAAATGGTTTATTCTCTTTAATCTATTAGAACGATCCTTGTCTTGAGAACCTGATTCTGGTTTAAACAATGGAATTTGTGGATCAACAGAAATAACTGAAAATAACTCGCCATTCAATACAAACTCTTCTGAAAGACAAGAATACAACGTTCATGTATCACAAGGAATTTGTGTACCCTTCAATCTTCTTAGTATTTTTCTAACTTTATGCTTGCATCCACCACAGTTAATATTAACTTTGAGTGAAAGACTTTGGAAACCGGACGAAATCTGACATCATCTGTTCATCATTGTTCTTGAAGATGAAGATGAAGAAACGAGAGTTTGTTTTGAGAAATTAACAAGGTAAACCTGAATTTTTAGATTTTTAGACACTTACTTGAACATGAGTCTGAGTCCATTGTGGTTCGTGAATGCTTCGATTTCAACAAATCTTTCAAGGTCTTAAGTGATGGACAACTGGTTAAAAGATGTAGAAGCGTTGGGATTCAAGGGTTTATGAGTAAAAGAATTGTGGATTTCGGTTGGGTCAGATCTCGGAAGTACTGAACAACAGAAATAACAATATACGGCCCTCACAAAGTTGTCATTTTCAAGTGTGAGATTAGCCAAACGAGGATGAAAGATACTCAAACCATCTGATCCCGTTGTTGCAAACTCCTTTAATGTGAGATTCTTCAAGTTTGCACATTTTGAGAAAATACCAATGTGTTTGTCAGCTTCGTTAATACACAAAGTGACAGAATTTGTGGATTTCGGTTGGGTCAGAAACTTAACAAGATAAGCAACTAAAAAGTTAACATTCTGATTCAGATTCAGAAAGCAGATGTTTAGTAGTGTTTGAGAAACTAACAAGGTAAACCTTAATTTTCAAAATTTTAGACACTTACTTGAACCGTTAGTAATGCTAGATGTCATTTTGGCTGAACCACAACCTATTACAGCACTGTATGAACCTGCGTTTTGAAAATAGGCTTTGTTCTTCGTTTATTGGATCGTTCTAATAGATTAAAGAGGTTTTTACCATTTTTTACCATATGTATACGAGTCGTATACGGTTTATACGGCCGTATACCATTGGTAAAAAAATATTTTTACCGATCGTATACAATGTATACGATGGTTGTATACGGGCCGTATATTATTATACGGCTCGTATACTATGGGTAAAAAATGGTAAAAAAGGGATTATTCTCTTTAATCTATTAGAACGATCTTTGTCTTGAGAACCTGATTCTGATTTAAACAACGGAATTTTTGGATCATACTACTAGCAGAAGAACCCGACACGTCTTCTGTGATGATTCGAAACATTCACGAACCACAATGGACTCAGACTCATACTACTAGCAGAAGAACCCGACACATCTTCTGTGATGATTCGAAACATTCCGAATAACTAGTAGAAGAACCCGACACGTCTTTCAACCTACCAAAACACCAAGTTGTTGAGTATTTTTCTAACTTTATGCTTGCATCCACCACAGTGAATATTAACTTTGAGTGAAAGAGTTTGGAAACTGGACGGAATCTATGAAGAAACTGTTGGAATTTGTGGATTTCGGTTGGTTCAGAAACTTAACAAGAGAAGCAACTAAAAAAATACAATTGATTTCTCTTCCGGTTACCAGGCCTATCATCTCCGTCTACGTTTGGTTTCCTCAACGAAGAACCATCAGCCATTATCAGCCCTTTTTTCCTTTGGTTTCTGGTTGATTTTGAGGGTGAGGGTTTTGAATTGATTCCCGCGCTCAAGTTTCAACTACTGGAGTGAAAATTGGTAAAAAAAAATGGTTTATTCTCTTTAATCTATTAGAACGATCCTTGTAACCATCAACCGTTCAAGTTGATATAGGAGAGTTGATGCAATTTTCCAAGCATTTTATCGTGTGTTGTAATTTTAATGAAGCAATGAAGATTGAATATGCAAACCGCATCCGTCTTTTGTTATAGATAAGCGTATCACTCGATCCACTTACATTCGAATAACGCTGAGAATCCACAACGCTTATGGCCAGATTCTTTCCTTCAATCTTGGCAAAATCAATGCCTGCTTGTGTTATTATCACAAAAGTACTGAACAACCGAGATAACAGCTCCGGTATTTATCACCAACTCATCTTTGGTAGTGTTTGTTTGAGAACCTGATTCAGATACACATCGGTCTCTTTGTTTCGTCCACTAGAACTATTTGTGTATGCATTCTTTTGGTAGTTAACAACGCTAATTAGAAAAAAATCTGTAAAAATTAATCATATCGTTTGCTACAACAGGATGGATGTGACACACATAGATAGATAAAATGTCACAGTTGTCAAGACTGTTTGTCGGGTTTCCAATGCTCACACAGGGTGATAAACAACGCTGATACACGTAACATCTAGTTATATTCAGATTTAAACAATGCCCGCCTCAACTGAGATAACGGGCATCCATCAAGCTCAAAAAGAAAACTTGTGTTTCCCCATAGTCACAAAAGATTGCGGTTTGTATTTCGCATAGCCACCGTTTCCGTAGTAAAAAACGGTTGCGGTTTGTATTTCGCATAGCCATCGTTTCCGTAGTAAAAAACGGTTGGGTTTGCACATTCAATCTTCAATACTTCATTATAATACCACTAGTAGAAGAACCCGGCACGTCTTCATGTAACAGAGAATGTTTTAGAAATTGAAGAAAAATGAAAAGATTTGTTGAAATCGAATTTGACAACTATGACAGCTTATTAAAAGTATCGTGTGTTGTAGTTTGGAAACATGACCGAACAGAGATCTGAATAACAAACTGTGGAGAACTTGTTTGTGTTAGGTTCTTCTGCTAGTTACTCGGAATCGATAAATAACCAACACGAAGATCTCTGCGATCGCTAAGGTTTTCATCAACGGACTGATCGGTAACGTTACTCTACATGTGCTCCGATTTAAGCGGCATGTTCCGATCAACGTTTATCGACATTGTTAAAGGTGATGAAGAGTTTAGAAACCCTAGAATGATTGTGTTTTTACGGGAATAAAACGTGATACTTGAAAAAACGCCAATATATACGGCCCGTATATAGTTATACGGCCCGTATACATGTGGTAACATCAAAAACCCACAAAAATAAATCAATTGAGCCGTATACGTTTTACAAATCGTATACACATGTATACGACCCGTATAACTGTATACGGGCCGTATATAATAAAACATAAAAAACATTCCCTGCGCATTTTCCTATTAAAAAACATTCTATACGAGCCGTATAATTGTATACGGCCCGTATACAATAGGGGATGTGAAAATAAGATATAGGGTATGTGGGAATAAGGCACCCCTTTAACTTTCTAGTTTAGTTTTTAGCATTTAGCTTGGGTGGGGGGAGGGGGTTTAGGTTTGTGGGGTGGGGGAGGGGGGGTTAGGTTTTTTTTAGGTTTTGGGTGGTGGTGTAGTGGGTTTATTTTGTTGTGTTCACATTTGTTCTCGCGGTTCTCGCAATAAAGGTGCTTCTGCATGAACCCTACAATATATATAATATGTAAGTGATCTTAGCTCTGAGATTGTTGACATTAAGGTTTATCATCTATAATTATGCGTACACAAAGTTGAGATATGAATAATAGGATCTATAACATTTTTTTCTTTTAATTTACGAAAAGGGCCAAAGTTTTGTTATACGCTTTGGGCCGAAAGAATATTGAGCCGACCCAGTTTTAGTGATTACGAAAACACATATAAGCCAGGAAGGGAAAGGTGTCGTTGTGATTGCTAGTTATGGTGATCGAAGTTGGTGGTGGAGTAGAGACGCCCGATAATGTTAGTTTTATTTTGACTATACTAACTAGTATTAAGCATCCCCGCGTTGCGGCGGGGACGAACACTGATGCCACACTACTTCCAGCGAGCACTAACACTGAAGTTGCGGCGTGTTAATGCGAAGAAATTAAACCGAAAAGTAAAACATAGAATAGAATAACTAAGTTGATATAGGACTCGCGTGTTACGATGAACCCATGTCTATTTTTTCCTGTTTAACTGGTTCATCGTAATCTATATATAATATCATTACCACTATACAATATCTCTATATCATTACCACTATACAAACCATAATGCATACATTACAACAACCATTGCATCAATATGTTGCAAATTAAACAACTATACAAACCATAATTCATGCGTTACAACAACGCAAAGCAAAACAAAACAAAATATGAGATGAGGAAATGTGGCTATGGCATATGAGTACAACTAATTATGCATAACATACCACCCTCAATGCACACATATATGTTGCAAATTTATAGTATATAATAATCATAATAAGATAATAGGTGAATGATTCACTAAAAAGTCGGTTTTGTCTTAATAGCCTAAGAATGATTGTGATGTAAGTAGAAATGAAGTACATTTTGGTACTAAAGATTTTGGTCCTTATTAGTAAAAGTGTGAAGATGACATGTGACAGCTTTTTGGTTTTCTCAAAAATAAAAATAAAATCCGTTAAAAAATATAGCACAAAAATTCTAGTACAAAAAATCTAGCATAAAAAAATCCAACACAAAAAAAAAAATATATAGTACACAAATCCAGCACAAAAAAATTTAGTAAAAAAATCCAGCACAAAAAATTTATCAAAAAAAATTAAGACAAAAAAACTAAGCGCAAAAATGTAGTACAAAATCCAGCACAAAAAATGTTATACATCTTAGAAATACAGCACATTTTGTGTGTTTTTTTTTAATTGTCATATCTTATATAGAAATATGGTACTTAAATTAAAGATTAAAAAACGCTTAATTTTATAGTGAAATTTTTATGAAAAAATAATGGCGTATAAAAAAATTATAAACGTTTAAAAAATGGGGGTGGAATATGCATGTGAATAGAGAAAGTCAATAAATAGAATTTTTTAAATATACCCTTATACTTTTCTTTTTTGCTACATTTCATCTTAACCATTGATTTATAAAATAAAAGATTAAGATTTCTTTTTATACTATTTACTTATTTAGACAAAATAAACTTTTTATTTGATGTTACCTATATATCATAGATATTATTATATCGTTATAAAAGGTGACTGATTTAATCGTAAGCAATTACTTTACCATATTTTAAACATTACAAACATTTAAAAATAAAAGTAGATAAGTTATGGCCGTACGTGACTCAACAAAATCTCTGTGTAAATATCTAACAAATATATAAGTAAATATCTAGCAAATATCTAAGTTGTCGCCATGATTAACAAATTCTTAATGTAAAATATCTAGCAAATATGTAAAACACGTGGTGGCCGTGGCCCGTGACTAAACAAATTCTTTCCGTACAACTTGATGTAAATATCTTAGCAAATATCCGTCCATTATAAACTTGATGTAAATATCTAGTAAATATCTCTACATTATAAACTTGGTGAAGAATAAAGAGGACCGTGGGGTATGGTGGGTCGGGGTTTGGGGATGAGTTGACACGTGGAAAGTTTGATAACTTAATTCAAAACCCTTTTTGTATGGGGTATGGTGGGCGTGGCTTGGCTGGCGTGGCCAAGCCACATCAGGTTTTTTTTTTAATATATATGTATATTTATAATCATTAAAAAATACATAAACATACAAAATAATTATCAAAATAAAAAACTATCATTCTTCGTCATCTTCATCGTCTTCGTCGGTTTCGAACGCAGGAATCGTTGAAACATGATCCACCAAATCAGATAGAAGGTTGTGATGTATATCCCTTGACTTGATCAAAAATTCATTTGCCGCTTTATCTTCGTCTGTTACGTTACCTAGTTGGGGGTCATCGTCATCATAGTAGGTAACGACCGCTCTACCTTCATCCTCCAAAATCATGTTGTGAAAAATGATACATGCGTACATCACGTTTCCAATCTGATCCTTGTCCCATAGTCGACAAGGCATTGCCAATATTCGCCACCTTTTCTTCAAAACACCGAATGCTCGCTCGACGTCTTTACGTGCAGCCATCTGGACCCTGTTAAACTTTAATCTCTTTGGATCTGTGGTACCGTGTCTTGTGAACGATTTTACGAAAACCCCCCACTCTGGGTAAATCCCATCAACTAGGTAGTACCCATACACGTACTCAACCACGTTTACAAAGAAAGTTCCTTTGGGTCCTATACCATTTACCCGATCATTGAAAAAGGGCGAGTGGTTTATGGTGGTAATATCATTATGTGAACCTGGCATACCGAAAAACGCATGCCATATCCAAAGATCTTGGGACGCAACCGCTTCAAACATGATGGCTGGCATCCCGTGAAATCCACTCGTGTGAGCGCCTTGCCATTGGGTAGGACAAAGTTCCCAAGCCCATTTCATACAATCTAAACTACCTAGCATCCCGGGTAGCCCATGATAATCTGCGTGATGTTCCAATATTTGTTGCATGTCACTGAACGAGGGATTTCTCAAATATCTTTTCCTATAAAGTTCTAGAATACACGAACAAAAGTTGTGAAGACTTTCTCTAGCTACACGTGCAGACATTTTTAAATATTCATCCATAATGTCCAAACTATTGTCGTACGCTAACTGCCTAAGTGCGGTCGTGGCCTTTTGCCACGTACTAAATCCTAATTGCCCGGTTACATCCGGTTTTTGTTGGAAATAAACATACTTCTCCTCAAGATCTCTAGATATCCTTAAAAATAAGTTTCTACTCATACGAAAAACGACGCCTAAACATTTTTTCATCATACTTAGGTTCCGCTGAGAAGTAATCGCTTACCAACAAATTGTGAGCGGTGTGCCGTTCACGAGCGATGTACCTTCTCCTCCGTTTAGGTTGCGGAGTCTCTTCCTCATTGTCTTCGTCTTCCACGATAGCTTTCACCACCGCCCCGATCGTTTGTAGAAATATTTCTGCACCATATGATGATTACGATACACTTGAACTTGAAGAACTCATGGCAAGATTGTGTTTTATGTGTTTGATATTGTGTGAGAAAAATGTTAAATATGGTAAGGTATTTATGAAGGAAATTTAAAAAAAAAAGGCCCCAACGGCTAGCCCAACGACTAGTTTGAATTGGCCTTTGAGAGCCCGCCATGTCAGCTTGCTAGACCCGCCCCACGCCCGGCTTGAAACCCAAGCCCCAAGGGCCACGCCCCAACCCAAGCCCACCCGGGGTGGTGGCTTGGGCGTTTTCCCCCAACCCACGCCCCAACCCAAGCCCTAAACCCCATAGTCTTAGAGCATCCACACTTCATTAGACCAAGTTCAAACTCCATTATCTAGTTAGTATGTCATATCATTTTAAACTATTATAACTTTAAACCTTTATTTTTTTTTTCAATAATAAACCACTTCAAACTAGTGGTAGATATAGAAATCTTCATAAAGGTAATGTTTTAAGTAAAAGGGGTAACGAAATCGAAAAAACGTTAAAAACGGTCAAATTTTTCCAAAATTTACACTACCGCCGGAGAGGCAAGAGGTAGCAGAGGCTACCCCTTATCATAAGGTAGGTCCGCCCCTGCTTCAAACCTCCACCACATCACATGCTTTTTCATTTTATCTAATATATATATATATATATATATATATATATAGGATAAGGATCGGTTAGGAACCACCCTTTATTGCAAGAACCGCGAGAACCAATGTGAACACAACCAAAAATACCTAAAAACACAAAAAAAATATTATTTTCTAAAGAAAAATCGCTATTTTTCGTTTCTAAAAAAATTCGAGTAACAATTATGGATGCACATGTGCATATGTATCATTTCTTTGACAAATTCCATAATACATTACAAGTATTAGACAATTGTATTTTCATTTATACTACCATCCGTAATACAATACTTTTTACATTACCAACAATATAAATGCACATGTGCATCTATATGTATGAACAAGATATAACGCGTTTTTTATACACTACTTTGAATACACTTTCCTTTTCATCTATTATACCATCCATAATACACTACCATTACCTCCTGCTATCAATAATATACTACCATTACCTCCTACCATCCATAATACACTTCCATTACCAATATGTATAATATTTTTCACTTTATGCACATTTACATTAACACCCTTCATATCATACCAAACAACATATTACATCATAAAGTGACAAATATAACCAAACCATCAACCACTAGATATAACTAACCAAAAACATTTATATTGGCCTACTTCATCATTCAAAATCACAAACTTTCTAAATCACAAACTTTTTGTACCAAAACATGTTATATCATGTTCATACATATAGATGCACATGTGCATTTTATATATTGCTAATGTAAAAAGTAGTGTATTACGGATGATAGTGTAAATAAAAGTGCAATTTTCTAATACTGGTAATGTATTACAGAATTTGTCAAAGAAATGATATAAATGCATATGTGCATTGATAATTGTTACTTGAGTTTTTTTGGGAACGAAATCTAGCGAATTTTTTTAAAAAAATATTAAAAAAAATTGTGTGTTTTTTTAGGTATTTTTAGGTTTTTTTTGTGTTCACATTGGTTCCCATGGTTCACGCAATAAGAGTGGTTCTCAAATGAACCCTACCCTATATATATATATATATATATATATATATATATATAAATGGGATGATGAGAAAACGGTTGGAAGTGTGAAAACGGTGAGAACGGATCCTGGACGAACACGTGGCGCGCGATACAATCAAGGCGGAGGGGCTTTTTTGTCTTTTTATTTTTTTTCCAATGCATCTCGCACACCGTTCTCATTTGTGGCGTGTAGGATTTTTTGGCTTGTAGTTAAAACCAAGAACTTCTTGGCGTTTGATTGTTTTTTTTTAGATCTACCGCGATGAATTAATCGTTTTTGTCTACAAAGTAAATATCTTGGCGTTTATGGCATTTCCAAATTTATTATAATCGATTAATAATTCAAACATTGCAATTTTTTTGGTGTTTTCTTGTTTTTATTGTAGATCTGTCGTGATGAATTAATCATTTTTGTCTTATAAAAGTAAACATTTTGGCGTTCTTGGCGTTCCCAAATTCATTATATACCATTAATAATTCCAACATTACAATTTTTTTGGCGTTTTCTTTGTTTTTTAGATCTGTCCAGATGAATTAATCCTTTTTGTCTTATAAAAGTAAATATCTTGGTGTTCAAGGTGTTCCCAAATTCATTATAATTTATTAATAATTCAAAACATTACATCTAAGACCAAATCAAACTAAACTAATATTCTTCTGTGGATGGTTTTACATAAGAGATGTACCCATCACTTTGCTCATCACTTTCTTCAGACTCATCATCATCTAGGTCATTGGCGTATAAAGTCATCATCTGGGTTAGCTTGTCTTGCATTCTATATTTAAATATTGTGCGAAGGTGCTAAATCATAGAGTTGTTCAAGAAGATGTAGTTTATCTGTGTTCAGCACTTTATCTATCGTCAACGAATCCTTCTCCTCGTTTTAATAAGTCACTTTCACCGTCCTTGATTGTTCATCCAAACTCCAACCGATAACTGTTGGTAGATAAAAAACGTCGTTGTCATCATTATCATCATCATCTGCTGGAAATCTTCTCGTCAATCTTCTTATTACTGTTTGAGTCCTTTCATACTGGTTAGCCATTGGAACCCCAAGGGCCAGAATAACCATCTGAACCTCATTATCCATACTAAGTATGGCCTTGATGGTCTTGACCTTCACCCTTCTCCTGTCAGAGAACTTTAGGACGAAACGTCTCTCCGACGTATCAAACCTCCATGCAATAACCTGAGCCATTTTGATTTAAGTTGTATGACGTTTTAGACAATTTGTGGCGTGTTAAATTTGTTTACTTGTTCTACTTATATAATGACATTTTTTTGGTACGAAGTAGATTAGGTCTATATGTTTTTGGCACTAAAAAACAATAGTAATTATCTTTTTTTTCATGTGTATTTTTTATCTTTGTAGTGTGATGTAGGATGTAGACCTATAATGTAACAATTAATTATGGCGTTTTGAAAATATAAAATAATACAACTAATTAACTTTTGTAAGGCAAAATAAAATAGGTGAGTATAAACTCAATAAGATGGACAAATTCCCACTTAAGAATTTTGTCCAACACATTGAGTGAAACTTTATTGAAAACAAAACTGAATCTCCAAGAACACTTGCCATGTGTGGTTTTTGAACTTACTAGCGTTTTATTATATGACGTTTGTTTTTGGTGTGATCAATGAAAGGTCCTGAGACGTTGTTTATATAAGATGTTTTTGGCACGTAGTTTAGGCGGTAATTTATTACAATAAATGTTAGTAATAAAGTTTCCGCCGTTTCAGTTATTGTTTGTAGTTACTGTTTGTTCAGCTTTATCTGTTAAGGCCGTAATGCATCCTATCATTAAGTTTGGCGTTTTGTATGATTGGCATTTTAGATAAAGATGACAAAATACAACTAATTAACTTTTGTAAGCAAAATAATGTTATGGCGTTTTGAAACATAAACGCCAAAGAAAAAGAACACTTTTCAATAAATAAAATAGATGAGGATAAACTCAACTAGATAAAGATGTAAGGCGTCTCATCATTAAGTTTGGCGTTTATCTGTTAAAGCTGTTAGGCATCCCATCCAGTTACTGTTTGTTCAGCTTTATCTGTTAAGTTTGTAAGGCGTCCCATCATTAAGTTTGGCATTTTGTATGAATGGCGTTTTAGATAAAGATAGCAAAATACAACTAATTAACATTTGTAAGACACCCTTTGTTCTATTCTCTTGCACCCTGTTTTATACAATTTAGTAATTTTTGGATTTTTTAAAAAAAATATGTGATTAAAGGAAATTATTATAGTTTTGGTGTATGGCGTTTGTTGCATTTTGGCGTTTTATAACTAATTAGAGAAATAATGTACTTTATTAGCGGAAAAGTAGATAACAAACCATAGAAAATGACACAAAAAATAGAAAAGAAAAAATTAAAAATCCTAATCCAAATTGTCATCCAAATCTTCACTGTCATCAGTCTCTTCTTCTTGAAGTTTTTGTTCCCGGAACCTTTGAATTCCTTAGATAGATGTCAATTCCTACACGGCTGAAACATCCGGCTCTAGACGAAGCTGATCATTCAGTAAAATATGGCATTTTGTTTTTTGGTGTGATCTATGGTTGTTGATTGTTGAAGTGGTTGTGTGGATGGTTGTAGACATAAATCGACGCCGTAAGTGTGGATGATTTTTTCTGGGTGTGATTGTGAGTGGGTTTTTCGCTTGGTTGATCTTTGGAATAACAACCCTCCTAGAACCCTTAACGTGACCCTAAAATGTTCCTTATATACCCCGTATACGAGAAACGAACCCAGAATACCCTTATATTTATAAAAATCAAGAAAAATAAAATACACAAGGGTCTCGCAGGCTGCGACCTGGTACCCTTTATCTTTCGAGGGGCGCGAGCCCCTTTACTTGCTCGACACTGCATAGCGCCACGTGTCAACATATGGCATGGCTACCCTCTTGACTGGCCAAAGCTATAGTCGACACGCGTCTCATCGCGGGTCGCGAAGGCCGAAGCCAACCCTTACGCGGGCCGCGACTTGCTGCCGGATCAGCCTTATAAATAGAGGCTTCAGCCTCAGTTGTCATCGTTCAATTTTCTTTTCTCTCTCAAATTCTCTATAAGCTAAAACTCTCGAGAAATAATATCCCTATAAAGTGAAGCTCTGCCTCGTTGTAAGTATTATAACCCTGCTTGTTACCCTGCACGATCGATCTAGGGCTCCGTAACGCATGTCAAGGCTCTGCCTGACTCAGTCATTGGAGTTCTGTCTCGTGTTACACCCGATTGATCTAGGACTCCATAATGCATGTCAAGGCTCTACCTGACTCAGTCATTGGAGTTCTGTCTCGAGTTGTACGGTTAATGTGATTTGAGTTATTTTACTAACACATGTGCATTGTTTAATTTTAATAGATATTAACCAGAAGATACAATAAGAAGCCTTAGTATTACCTAAGTAAACAAAGTGAGTACATTATCTTTTTGTCACCTTTTTGTAAACTACTTTTGTGAGTCAAAATGTTTTATTAAAGCCTCAAATATTTTGAATTACGCTTAAACAGTAAATTGAGTATTTGTGATTCTACCAGTACTACTGGTAGGTTGGGGTTCTGTATACATTACTTAAAACTCGTTACTATTGGAATAGTAGCATGACCAAGATAATACCAGGAAAGGGGTAATTGGATAGATATAAGCAAATGTAATTGAGGATGCCTTCAATACTGTAAAAGTGATAAAACTGTTTTGATTAAACCGGGATGCACTCACCAGTATTTCTTGCTAATAAAAATTTTTAAAACGCATTTCAGGTAACAAAATGTGAAAGCCAATAGAAGCCAGCTGGAGAGCACTAAAGGCTTGAAAAAATGGCTATAAAAGTTACCTAAATAAAAATTAGTTTTGTCTTTTGATAAATTAGGGTTTATCCCTATAAAGATATTGAAATGAAAAGTTGGGTTTTATCCCATTTGTTTATTATACAAAGTTTGGTGTTTTAACTCTGATAATATATTTCCTAACTACAGTCCTGATGAAAGTTTTTTGTTGCAAATTAATAAACACCGATACCACCAGCTCTGAGTCTCGCGGCACCCGCTCCCGGGCAGGGGTTGGGGGTTGCGACAGAAGGTGGTATCAGAGCTACAGCCACTGGTTTAAGCCAACGAAGTGTTCTGCTGACACTTAAATTCTGTGTTAGGAAATAATTCTGTGTAAATATGTATATTATGTGTTTTGTGCTATTTGTTAGTTTACAGTATGAGTGAGCAAGGTACGTCAGACGCTTATCGTCATATAGCTAGTTCACCAAAAGATGAAGGAACATCATCTCAGCCGAATCCCTCAAGATACTCAGCTGATACTGAGGAAAGGATATTTATATTTAAGGCACAGTCTAAGGAACCCTTCACTTCTAAGAAAAGAGGATGGTTTAATAGGGGAGCACATGAGAGAAGAAAGAGAATGAAGAAATTACAACAACAGAGAGCGATAGTGAGAGCCAATAGGGAAGTTAATGCACAAACTCAGGAAACAGCCATTAGACCACCGTGGGAAGAGGAACTAGATAGACAGTTGGCAGATTTCCTTATGCTAGCCACTACAGCAGTAGACTCTAACCTAAACCAAATAGCCGAATGTCACAGCCCCCAACCCCACCCTGGGAGCGGAGCCATGCACCAGTCAAGTGGTACCGATGTTTAATAAAAACGCTGCGGAAATTTTTTTCATCAAGATCGTAGTTAGGAAATAATTTCAGAGTATATAAAACACCAACTTTTAATATTACACAAATGGGTTAAACCCCGTATTTCATTCAAATATTTTTATAGGGATAAACCCAAATTAATAAAATATAAATTTCTTCTTTTATTCAGGTATTTATAGCCACTTTATTTAAGCCTTCAGTGCTCCTTAGATGGCTTCTATTATCTTTACAGCAAATTACCTGAAACGCATTTTAAAAATATTTTATCAGCAAGAAATGCTGGCGTGTGCATCCCAGTTTAATCAAAATAAGCTTTTATAACTTTACAGTATTGAGAGCGATTACAATGTTTATATCTACATAGTTACTCATTCAGTACTGTCAATCATGACTTGTGGGTCATGTTACTCATTGGTTAACTCTTTGTCCAATAGTAACGGATTCCAAATAATGTATACAAAACCCCAACATACCGGCAGTAATTGTAGAATACATAGACTCAATCAATGTTAAGTATAATTGAAAACATTTAAGGTTTTTATAAAAAGATTTACAAAAAGAGAATGACTCACTTTGTGACTTTAGGGTTCAACTACAGGCCTCCTGGTATAATCTTAGGTATAACTCCTGAGCTTTTTAATAAAATTTATAATGCACTCGTGTTAAGTATAATAACACAATTCAACTTTATCAATATGTCACAAGACAGAACCCCAACGTACTTAGTCGGGTAGAGCCTTGACATGCGTTGGTGGGTCCTAAATCAATCGGATAGGGTATTGACTAAATGATCAGGGGTTAAAACACTTAAAACGGGGCAGGACTTTGTAGGATTTAGGGGTGAATAACTAAAGAAAATGGGGCTATAATATATCAAAGAGAGAGCGAGAGAGAAAGAAAGGAAGTTGAGCAGTTGTGAGAGCTCACAACTCTTTCTATTTATACTGATTTCTTGAATTGGAGTGCACTCCACTTCCTCGCTCCCTTGATTACACGTACACACATATGAGTTTATATGTTAAGCTTAGTTATAATATTATTTTATTTATTATAATTAATTCAGCTGCTTCACTCATTCCAAAATATGACGTTTTATAACACGATGAATATGTCCTTAGAACAAGAATATTGTTATCTACATTTTCACCTAAGTTTCATTAAAAACGGAGTAAGATTAATTATAATGTATTGTTATTATTATAATTTTTTAAACGGTTCCTATGTTCGTCTAAATACCTCATATTTCTAACAGTCAAGTTACCCGTAATCTGCCCGTTTAATAGTATAAGTTTCTATATACTTTATTTTAAATTTTATAAATAAAAATTTTGGAAATGTTATATCCTCCCCACCTTTTTTAAATCTCGTCCTCGAGATTCACTAAAATATGGAGGAATACTTTTAGTTTGTTACTGATTCTAGTTCCTAAGTATATTCTGGTCCTTGCTTTGAATTCCACTTTACTTTGGCCAGAACTATTCTCTGTGCTCTAAGATTCTTATCTTTGGCTTGTATGGTCTTTCAATTCTTCATTTACCTTCTAGATCTTGAAGAGGTATAACTAAAGATTCATCAGCTAGGTATTTTATTTTAGGGGAAGAGAGTCGTTGTAAGTACATCTAGTCGTGGTTACTCTTATTCTCAAGAGCTCTTAATGAAGGTAAAATTACTCTCATTAGCGTAAGTTTTTAGATGTTTTGTGTCTTAGAACCACTTTTTAGTTACAGATTTTGTGACAACCCGAAATTTCAAGGTCTTTCCTTTACGCGTTGCTTGTTTTGCAATCCTCTTTTATAATTCGTTTTGCGTTGTAACTTGTGCATGATTGATGCATGATTGATGAATAATTGAATTACTCTTATGTATGGTTATTTATTAATTCACTTAATACTAGTTTATGTTTTATAACTTCATAACTACAGTCAAACTCTCCTCACGAAGTATAAAACCTTCGTCACCATTCCCCCTCGACGAAGCTTTGGATCTTCGTCATCATCATCACCCGACGAAGCTTGGATCTTCTTCATCAACATCTCGACGAAGTATACTTCTTTGTCGAGATCATTCTTCGCGAGATGGGCTTTCGGCCCAAATGAAACACAGTTGTGGCTCGGTCCTGTTCGCACTATTTAAACATAAACCTGTCTAACCCTAAGCTCTTCTCCTCATTTGTGGACGTCGACAGCACCCTTCATCTCCCTCGAAGCCCTTTTTGCACTTTCGTGATCATCTCATCATTCGGTTAGCATCCCACCACATTTCATTGTTGTTTGATGATTGTTTTGTGATGATTGGGATCTACTATGGATATAAGGTCTTGTTAGAAACCGTACTCTCATATTGTGTTAATTAGGGTTTTGATGTTTTATTGTTTAATCAAAGAAATTAGAACATGCATGATGAGGTTTTGATGGCTTGTATTCGTTGTTGTGTATGGTTATTGGATTATCTAGATTGTGATATGATGAGCATGATGATTAGGGTTGCGTATGATTAGTGATTATAAAATTAAGGAAACTGTTACATGTTGCAGTTATGAAATTCGTATGATCATGAATGATAACTGATTAAATCCTATGGTTTGATCCGTTTTGGAATATTGAATGTGTTTACCGAAATTACGGGAGAATAGTTAAAAAGTGAACCATGAAACTGTAAGGGCAGCGACGAAGGTTGTTCCCCACGAAGTATCCATATCGACGAAGTTTGATCCTTCGTCGACAAGCCGGTGACGAACAACCCAGGGACTTCATCGCAATCACTCTTGACGAAGATTGATTCTTCGCCAAGAGAGGTTCTTCGCCAAACGTTGATTCTTCGCCGTAGAACATCCCACGAAGAATGGACTCTTCGTGGAGATGCTGTTAGTAAACAAACAGAACAGTTTTGGTGATTTATGCAATTTATAATGTGTATGAGATTTGAATGATTGTTGTATGCTATGTGATGATCTCTGCTATGAATGCACACTATGATTATACGTGAACAACGTGAATGTAAACTAATTACGTGTACATGAACACCATAGACTTTGACTGATTAAGTGTGAGCAAGTAACTAGTCAATACCGAGCAAACCAAGGTGAGTTCACTTCTCTCAAAACAAGCATGCGTCTGGTGGGGACAATCAAACAGACAAACATACAAACGGATTTTCATAAACCCACATCCTCGTAGGGGATGTGAGGCAGTTTTCACAAACCCATATCCTTGAAAGGGATATGAGGCGATTTTCAGTGAATGTTGATGTTGGATAATACACTCACTTTCTATCATTTAAGTCCCATCATACTACCGGGTTAGTAGCTTGTAGGGCAACGGGGTTATTAGTTGATAGCGCTATTAGGTTTGGCACCCTCACGACGTACCTGGATATGACGGGCGTGAACTAATAAATTTAAAATCATGACCAATGTTTGATAGAGCATTGGAGAAGGGAAAAAAGGAGCCGTCTGGGTATCGAGTTATTATCAACATAACATAACATAAGTCAATACTCAGTAACAATCGGTTAAACAAACTGTGAACTCACCAGCGTTGCTTGATACACTTATCTGCATGCTTGCAGGTCCATAGGTACACTATCATGGAACTTGCTGTCTAGGAAGCTGGAGTGGTCATGGGTCGTGACATTTGGAAACGCGTCTCGCTGTTGCATTGTTTTGAACATTTTCATTTAAACTTATTGAAAAAATTAATATGCTTCCACTAAACATGTTTGATTTCCTAAACTGGTGTTTGAGTTATACTATTTTATTTAATGGGAAAGTTCTATTTTCTTTATTGTTCAATGTGATTAGTGGCTAGATCCTGGTATGTCACATGCCTTGCGGGGGTTTCCGCTTGTGGTATTTTTGGGGGTGTGACAGTTTGGTATCAGAGCCACTGGTTATAGTGAACTAGGTTTTAAAACGTTTTCATAAAACCAGACTATAACCAAACAATATCAAAAACGACCATGACACTCAGCTCCAGATCGCAAGGCTCGTCCTCTGTTTACTTTATGCATTACTTATCTAGTAGCCACACACCCCCCGACTTACCTGAAACTACGTACTAGATACCATGATGTGATTTCCTGTGCTGCATGTTTTAGTGATGCTTGATTGTGTGACACTAACCTTCGACTTTTTTGATTCCTAGTTTTGTAATATCCTTCGTTTTGTTATTTGAAAGTGGGGAAACTTTTAGCGCGAGTTAAGAGGCGCTGAGATAAGCATGCAAATTGCCTTATTATTATGGGTGCACACATAATAATAATGTGAGGTGCATGTGAATCCCAGTGAGGCTTAATAAGTGTGATAGGGGTTCTGTTCCACTAGTGATGATTGACTTCAACTCAATTGCGATCCTTATCTTTTCCACTCTTCTTGTATAGAATCATGAGCGGACGTGGTGGACGTAACGGTGGACGTGGAGGCGGCCGCGGCGGTGGACGTGGCAACATCGTCATGACTCAAGCAGAGTTGACTGACCTGATTAACACACGCGTGGCTGAGGCTTTGGCAGCCCAGCAAGCTGGTACGATATATATCCCAGACAAAGCATAGTCTCCGGTCATTCACTCGTTTCTTAATTGCGCGTACTTTCTTTTTGTTTTAGGTCAACATGTGAACCAAAACCAGAACAATCCACCTGTGTGTACGTTCATGGATTGCAAGCCTCAAACTTTCAGTGGAGCTGAAGGTCCCGTGGGACTGCTCCATTGGTTTGAGAAAGCCGAATCCGTTTTTTCTATGTGTAACTATCCAGCTAGGGACAGGGTGAAGTTTGCTTCTGGCAACTTGGAGGACGGTGCTTTGACTTGGTGGAATGCTCAGGTGCAGATGCTGGGCATCAAAATGGCAAACACGACTACTTGGGATGATTTCAAAGAGCTGATTCGAGAAGAGTACTGCCTTCGGGATGAAATTCAAAAGTTGGAAAACGAGTACTACAACTTGAAGATGGAGGGATCCGAGATCGAGGCTTATACGAAACGGTCTCACGAGCTGGCAAACATGTGTCCTAATCTATCCAGACCACCACCCCGCAGGATCGAACTCTACATTAAGGGATTGGCACCACAAGTTAAGGGATTAGTCACTGCAGCGAATCTCGACAACCTGCCACGGATTATCAGACTGGCTCACAAGATCACTGATAAGGAGGTGGAGCGTAGCTCGCTGCCACCGCGTGTTGCTGCTGCTACTACTACTACTGCTACTGCTACCCCCACCACTGACAACAAGTGTAAATGGAATGATGCAGACAAAGAAACTAACTAGAATCAGTCGCAAAAGAAGCCTGACAACAACACCAGTCGCAGTTTCAGCCAGTCATCCTCTGTCAACCAGAATCAGAACAACAGTCACAATTCGGGCGCATATGTGGGGAAACAGCCGAAGTGCAACAAGTGCGGTTTTCACCAGTACGGCTCGTGTAACCTAGCATGTTAAAGGTGTGACAAGGTGGGTCACATGGCAAAAGATTGTAGAGCTCCACACCCCAAGCAACAACAGCAACAACCTCAGCAGCAGCAAAAGAGGCAACAACCCTAGCAGAATCTGGGTAATTAGAGGGGATGTTATCAGTGCGGCAATGAAGGGCATTTCAAGAAGGATTGCCCACAATTAAATCAGAATGCCAACAATAACAATGGGGGTAATCGCCAGAACAACAACAACGCGGGAAACAACAACAATGGGAATAACGGTGGGAATGGCGCTCGCGGGAGAGCATTTACGATTGGAGCAGGTAATGCAAGGAACGATGGCAATTTCATGACTGGTACGTTCTCTATCAACGGTATTTTCGCTACTGTATTATTCGACTCTGGTGCCGACTGGAGTTATGTGTCTTTGGGGTTCAGTCGTCAGTTAGGGTTGACTCCTGCGCCTCTTGTAAACAAACACGTAGTGGAATTAGCTGATGGCAAGTCGATAGAAGCCACAAATGTACTCTTAGGGTGTAAACTCGATCTTCTGGGTTAAGTGTTTGACATTGACCTTCTCCCCATCACTCTTGGTACCTTTTATATAGTTGTTGGTATGGATTGGTTTTCAAGACACCGAGCCGAAATACTTTGCAAGGAGAAAAGCGTGCGTGTACCTCTCCCTAGTGGGGAATCGTTGACTGTCCAAGGTCATCGAAGTGGTTCAACCGTCAGCCTCATTACATCCATGAAAGCCCAGAAGTGCTTACAGAAGGGCTATCCTGCCATCTTTGCACTTGTTACTAACACTCAGCACGAAGGGAAGTGAATAGAGGATCTACCTGTTGTTCGAGAGTTTCCTGACCTTTTTCCCAAGGAACTCCCAGGTCTACCTCCACACCATCAGGTAGAATTCCAACCTGATCTTACACTAGGAGCAGCTCCGATTGCTCGTGCACCTTATCGTCTTGCACCTGGAGAATTGCAAGAATTATCAAATCAACTTCAAGAACTGTTGGATAGAGGCTTTATCCGACCCAGTTCTTCGCCTTGGGGAGCCCCAGTTTTGTTTGTAAAGAAGAAGGACGGATCGTTTCGCATGTGTATTGACTACCGTGAACTCAACAAGGTGACAGTCAAGAACCGTTATCCTTTACCTCGCATCGACGACCTATTCAACCAGTTGCAAGGGTCGAGCTTCTACTCGAAGATTGACCTAAGATCGGGCTATCATTAGGTGAGAGTCCGAGGGGAGGATGTTCCAAAAACAGCTTTTCGAACGCTGTATGGCCATTATGAGTTTTTGGTTATGCCATTTGGGTTGACAAACACACCTGCGGTATTTATGGACCTCATGAATCGTGTGCGCAAACCGTATCTGGACGACTTCGTCATTGTGTTTATCGATGAGATTTTGATCTATTCTAAGAGCAAGGAGGACCACGAGTGACACTTGTGTCTTATCTAGGAACTTTTGAGAAAAGAGCAACTCTATACGAATTTTTCTAGGTGTGACTTCTGGATTCGAGAAGTACACTTCCTTGGTCACATAGTCAACGAGTTGGGAATACACGTGGATCCCGCTAAAATTGATTCTATCAGGAATTGGGCAACACCAAAGAATCCTTCAGAGGTGCGACAATTTCTTGGCCTCACTGGGTACTCTCGGAGGTTCATTGAGGGATTTTCGAAGATTGCTCAACCCCTCACCGCTCTAACACAAAAAGGTGTTGTGTATTCCTGGGGAACGAAACAGGAAGATGCCTTCCAACTCCTGAAGCAAAAAATCTGCAGTGCACCGATTCTGTGCTTACCTAACGGTACCGAAGATTTTGTGGTGTACTGTGACGCCTCTATTCAAGGTCTCGGTTGCGTGCTAATGCAACGCGAGAAAGTGATAGCTTACGCCTCTCGACAGTTGAAGGTCCATGAAAAGAATTACACGACTCATGATTTAGAACTAGGAGCTGTGATTTTTGCATTAAAAATCTGGAGGCATTACTTGTACGGTACTAAATGCACTATTTATACCGACCACAGGAGCCTCCAGCACATCTTCGATCAAAAGGAGTTAAACATGCGACAGCGTCGCTGGGTAGAACTCTTAAACGACTACGACATTGCAATCAAGTATCATCTGGGTTGAGCTAACGTTTTAGCTGATGCCCTTAGTCGAAAGGAAATGAAACCCAAACGTGTCCGTGCCTTGCAGCTTACCATCCATTCTAATTTACCTGACCAGGTCCGTTCTGCTCAAACTGAAGCATTGAAAAGGGAAAACGTTGAAGCTGAGTATTTGCGGGGCATGGAGAAACGACTCGTAGAGAGATCTGACGGTACTTACTATTTCATGGAACGAATATGGATTCCTTTGTTCGGAAAGCTTAGAGAACTTGTGATGGACGAAGCGTACAAGTCTCGATACTCCATTCATCCGGGTTCGGATAAGATGTACCAGGACCTCAAAGTCTTGTACTGGTGGCCGAAGATGAAGGCCCACATCACGACTTATGTAAGTAAGTGTTTGACTTGCACGAAAGTCAAGGTGGAAAACCAAAAACCCTTTGGTCTGCTTCAGCAACTGGAGATACCTATGTGGAAATGGGAGCAAATTGCTATGGATTTCGTCACTCGATTGCCAAGAACTCAAAATGGAAATGATACATCTGGGTGATCGTTGAACGTCTCACAAAATCTGCGCACTTCCTCGCGATCAAAGAAACTGATAAGTTTTCGCAACTGGCTGGCATCTATTTGAAGGAGGTGGTTTCCAGGCACGAGGTGCCAACCTCCATTATCTCTGATCGTGATCCGCGATTCATATCCGATTTGTGGCAAGCGATGCACAAATCATTTAGCTCACGTCTTAACATGAGCACTGCCTATCACCCTCAAATGGATGATTAGAGTGAGCGAACCATCCAGACATTGGAAGATATGCTGCAGGCATGTGTTATCGATTTCGGTAAAGGTTGGGAGAGACATTTACCCTTGGTGGAGTTTTCCTACAATAACAGTTACCATACCAGTATCCAGGCAGCCCCGTTCGAGGCTTTATACGGACGGAAGTGTAGATCTCCTCTCTGTTGGGCTGAAGTGGGTGACAGCCAAATCACGGGTCCGGAACTAGTGCTCGAAACTTCTGAGAAGATTGTCCAGATCAGGAATCGTATGGCGGCGGCGTGTGATTGCCAGAAAAGCTACGCTGATAAGCGCAGGAAACCTTTGGAGTTCGTTGTTGGTGATCGTGTCATGTTGAAAGTGTCACCCTGGAAGGGTGTGGTACGCTTTGGGAAACACGGCAAGCTTAATCCGCGTTATGTCAGACCGTTTAAGATTTTGGAACGAATTGGTAAAGTGGCGTACAAGCTCGAGTTACCTGCTGAGTTAGGTAACGTTCATGATGTCTTCCATGTTTCGCAACTTAAGAAGTGTTTGTCAAATGAAACACTGGTGGTACCACTCCAAGAACTAAAAATCGATGAAAAGTTGCAGTTTGTCGAGGAACCTATCAAAATTATGGATCGGGAAGTCAAGGTTCGTAAGCATAGCCTAATTCCAATCGTGAGAGTCCGTTGGAACTCAAGACGGGGACCGGAGTTCACATGGGAACGCGAGGATCAGATGAAGCTCAAGTATCCTCACCTTTTCCCAACTGACCAATCTAACCCTGATGCAACTGATGAATTTCGCGAAATTCCCTTTCAAGTTGAGGATGATGTGACACCCGAGGAAAATCCACAGTCGTCCTGATCTAACACCTCGCCGCTTTTGGTTTACTTACCAAATTTCGGGACGAAATTTCTTTCAAGTTGGGGATAATGTGACAACCCGAAATTTCAAGGTCTTTCCTTTACGCATTGCTTGTTTCGCAATCCTCTTTTATAATTCGTTTTGCGTTGTAACTTGTGCATGATTGATGCATGATTGATGAATAATTGAATTACTCTTATGTATGGTTATTTATTAATTCACTTAATACTAGTTTATGTTTTATAACTTCATAACTACAGTCAAACTCTCCTCACGAAGTATAAAACCTTCGTCACCATTCTCCCTCGACGAAGCTTTGGATCTTCGTCATCATCATCACCCGACGAAGCTTGGATCTTCGTCATCAACATCTCGACGAAGTATACTTCTTCGTCGAGAGCATTCTTCGCCGAGATGGGCTTTCGGCCTAAATGAAACGCAGTTGTGGCTCGGTCCTGTTCGCACTATTTAAACATAAACCTGTCTAACCCTAAGCTCTTCTCCTCGTTTGTGGACGTCGACAGCACCCTTCATCTCCCTCGAAGCCCTTTTTGCACTTTCGTGATCATCTCATCATTCGGTTAGTATCCCACCACATTTCACTATTGTTTGATGATTTTTTTGTGATGATTGGTGTTTTGGTCAAAAATTACCTTAGTAATTTAGTGATCAAATTAGTTAAGTGAGGTAGTGTGTTAAGAATGTGTGTTGTAAATATGCTGAATTGATTGTTTGTTAAAACAGTTTCAGGATATAGCCCAGGATATTGAGCTATATCTACGATCAAACAATGAGCAAAAAATAAAGGGGGTGACACGAGATATACGAGGAAAGCCCTTGATCAATCTAGATCGCCGGCACAAAACCTTGGGAACTGACAATCGCAGCTGCCTTGTTCTTCTTATTACTTTAAACGTCAGGATACAATGCAGGATATTGATCAGATTGCTAAGTGTTACAATGCTTTTTGTGAAAGTGAGAGTTGCGAGAGTTGAAGTGTTAGAGAGCAGTGAGTGTTGTTGTGTCCTATTCGATCTGATTTATCCATCTACATATAGCTAAGAAATAAAACAAAATCTCCTATAAATGGGGGATGCCTTCGAATATTCCTTAGTAAACGTTGGAGACCGAATAAAGCGGCTTCAACGTCTTTCTACAAACAACTTAGACCGAGTCTTCAGGTGAAAGGGTCTTCATGAACGTTATAAGCTTGGACTCGCATTCCTGCACACAATCCATTAGTGATCCTCAGGATACCATTCGGGATGTTACCAATATCCTGAATCAGCATCCCGGGCATGAACAAATATCATATAATCAAGATATAACTCAAGATTTTATCCAGGATATGGGCTCAGAATTTCACCCATAACAATTGTCCCCAAAAATGTTACCGTTAAGTATCCTGATACTAACGGTTACATTTTTCACAAATAACGAGGCAATTAAGAGATAAGACCTTGATGTGACTAGTTGTAACCATGCAGCCTATAATTACTCATTACATCCCTATAACTTCTCATCCTCATCATCATTTAACCTTTACCAAAGAGAAAAAAGGTAAAAACTTTCTCTCTCATCTCCATCTTCATTCTCCTGTTCTGCTCAGTATTCCGGCAACTATATGGCAAGACAGACAAGGTCGAGTTCTGGTGATTCTGCTCCCACATTCATCCGCCAGAATCTTCTCCAAGATCCAGAGAAAGAGATACGCTCCTTCGATAGTGCCCATTTGTCGGCTCTCAAAACCTCCGGCATCTTCCCGAAAGGGACGGTGTTCCGGCCGTTTGATCGGGAAATCCGGTCGAACATGATTTCCGACGAGTGGTTGTGTTTTAATGCCTTTCCCTTTACCTTAGGGTTGCAATTTCCCTTTCCAGATTTCATCACTGAGTTCTTTAATATCAAGAAAATCTCTTTTAGCCAAACAATGCCGATACTCTGGCGAGTCTTGTCTGTTCTTGATCAAATCAAGAAGAATCATATCCCTGACCTTTCCATTCACGACCTCCCCTTAGCATATCGGCTTAGATGCCATGGTTCTTGTAGATTCTTGTTCTATTCTACATCCGGCAATCCGCTGATACTTCGTGCCACCAGGAATGAGGAGAAATGGCAATCCAAATTCTTCTTTGTAAAAAGAGACTCAATCCCTGGTGGAACGGAATATCCAGTGAAGTGGTTGAGAAAGGGTAGGATTTAGGGTTTAAGGATGATCCTGTCTTATATCCTGTTTCATATCTTGTACTAACTTTTTCATTTTCTTGTACACGGCCGATTTCAGGAAGCTTGCACCTCCCCTAGCTGATTCACAGAAGAGAATCGACGCCATCAGACTCCTCCCAGAAGCTGAAAGAAGTTTCAATCCGTTTCCAGCATCTCCAAGTCCAATCTCCAGTTCAAACATGTCTGGTAAGGATCCTGCACAATATCCTGCATACATGTTCTTATTTGATATGTTTAGGAAAGAGTTTTACTCCTTGTATGCAGACTCCAGCAAAGTTCCAATCCTCCTGGACCTTGACGAGCTTGATAGTTACCCCACTCCAGTCAATGTCAAGAAAGAGACTCCTGCTACTACCAGCTCCAAACCGCTCCCGGCTCCTAAGCCTAACCCGAGAACCCGTGCTTCTACTTCCAAGAAGAGGAAGGGTTCTGAGGTCAGCACCCCAGGCTCTGAAGGGTTCTCGTATGAAGAACTCAGCTTCACTGACTCCTTGGAACCGATGACATCCTTCCTCAATAAGGTAATATCCTGATACTATATCCTGCACACATATCCTGATAGAATATCATGGTTAATGGATTTTGACTTACACCTGAATTTTGACTTGCAGGGCCTCCAGCATCTGCTCCACCTGTACACCGATGCTTGCAGCATGAACAAGTTCCAAGAGGCCAGGATCAAAGAGCTCGAGACCACTGTTGCTGATCAAGGCGCCATTGCTGAAGTCAAGACCCGGCATTATGAGGACAAGTTGAAGAAGGTCACTCAGGATGCTGAGATAAAGCTGGTTGCCATTCAAGTGGAGCACGAACAGGCCATGGTCTCTTTCTGGGAAGGGATCAAAAATTCAGCTATTGTCTCTCTGCTACAAGCTCGCATCAAGATGGCTTATGAGGCCAAGGAGACAGGTCTTGAATGCCCAGCCTGGCCGGTTGATTCCTGGATGGCAAAGCTGAAGGAGCTTGGAGGAAAAGCTGTGCCGCATCCTGCTGAGACAGGCGAATCCTCTAAGTCAGCAGAGCCGGTGGACAAGGCTGGAGAAAAGAAGGATGCTTGGACGGACGCTGGTGAGGATGCTGCTCAGGATGATGAGGCTGGGAAGATGGAGAAGGCTGGTGAAGATGCCGCTGTGTGAGGGCATTCAAGTGGGCGATGATGGATGTTGATGCCTAGGCCGGAGCCCACTTTTTTAAATTTGAATGTTGGTCTGTAACCCTAAAACAATTTACTTTTCCTGCATTTGAACAATATGATGGCCAAAGGTGGAGGGATCCTGAGTTTCAGGGCGAAGCCCTTGGTCATCAACGTTAGTATGCTTTACTTTTGGACAATATAATAGTTGGAGGTGGATGGGTCTCGGTTTGAGATGAAGCCTTCAACTGTTATGTAAATATGACTATGAACTTATTGTGCCTTTGGTGGATGTTTCTCAGTTTGAGATGAAACCAAAAGCACAAACTTTTGCCATGTTAATAATATAACTCTCTTTTGGCTTTATTTCTGTTGTTATAACTTTATTGCATAAATTTTACTTATGAAAATAGTTTTGTTTGAACATTCTTGTGAACATTTCGGGAACATGTCCTGAGTATATCCTGAGAGATATCCTGGGGATAAACCCTTAATATCCTGGGGATAAACCCTGATTTTCATGCGCTACAGGCGGGAGTGTATAAACTCCAAGACTTAGAAAGGTGAATACCTTTAAACCTTAGAGAGTATGAAAATACCCTTTCATGAGAGAGGGTGATCAATCCTTATATACCTTTAGGATCCAGGATATAACCAATAGTAACAAAATTGTCAGCCACTTTTACATGAACTGGTCCCGCTACCTTGAACTATCCCTAGATAACTTGTGCTCCAGGCGGGGTGTTTAAACCCAATTCATAAGAAAGGTGAATACTTTTAAACCTTTGAAGGGATTAGAATCCCTTATTCGTGAGAGAGGGGGCCAATCCTCTAATCTTTCGAAATAACCTGAGCGTGTATCCTGGAGCTGTATCCTGAGGAATATTCTGCAAAATAACCTTAAACTAAGGTGGGTGTTAGCTTGGCTAACACCCCTCCGATGCTTAAGTCAGTATTGGGTTCGAAATAATAAACAAATTCAAATATATTTAAAGAAGTAGAATCCATACCATCCTGAGATAGAAATTAAATTCTAATCTTACTTGAAATAGAGTTTTAAGTGTATAGTATTCCAGGATCTTGGTAGCATATCCCCCTCTATACTCTTAAGTCGGTATGCTCCTTTCCCTGATTCTGATTCAACTTCGTATGGTCCTTCCCATTTTGGAGCCAACTTTCCATCAGCAGGATTAGTAGTATTCTGAAAAGCCTTTCTTAACACCCAATCCCCAACTCGGAATCTTCTAGTCCCTATATTCTTATTATATGCCCTGGATATCCTCTGTTGGTATGCTGCCATCCTTAGCTTTGCTGCATCTCTAGTCTCGTCCACTGTATCCAATTCTTGGCACAAAGCTTCAGGATTCTGCTCAGGATCCCTGAGGTTAGATCTTGCTGTAGGTATCACCATTTCTGTTGGGATCACCGCTTCTGCTCCAAATACTAAGGAGAATGGAGTCTGGCCAGCTGCACTTTTTATTGTCGTTCTATCAGCCCATAAAACAAAGGGTAGTTCTTCTGCCCATCTTCCCTTCTTAGCTCCAAGTCTTTTCTTCAGATTGTTGACAATTATCTTGTTTGAAGATTCTGCTTGTCCAATTGCTTGAGGATGTACCGGAATAGATGTGATCATTTTGATTCCCCAACTCTTGCAAAAGTCAGTAGTCCTCTTACTTATAAACTGAGATCCATTGTCACAAATAATCTCGGCTGGCACTCCAAACCTGGTCAGGATATTCCTTTTTATGAAGGATACTACTTCTTGGTCTCTAACTTGAACAAATGCTTCAGCTTCAACCCATTTAGAAAAATAGTCAGTCATTGCCAGCATAAAGACTTTTCCTCCCGGAGCTTTCGGCAATTTCCCCACTATGTCCATTCCCCACTTCATAAATGGCCTTTGACATGCATCACATCTTCGAGCATATTCTATTGCATCTTTCTTCATTGTAGGCCAATAGTATCCTGTTCTCAATACTTTTGAGAATAACGACATGCCCCCAGTGTGGTTGCCACAATCTCCTTCGTGTATATCCTGAAGCACTTCTTTAGCTTCAAGATCTTCCAAGCATCTTAGGTATGGTCCTGCAAGAGATTTCTTGTACAAAACATTATTTATAATGGTGAATCGCGATACCTTCATCCTAAATGCCTTAGGGTTTTCACCCTTAGGGATGTGTCCTTCCTTGAGATATCTTATGATTGGAGTCGTCCAGGATTCAGTATCCTCGTCAGGATTATGACCAGGATCCTGAATGCTTGTTACCTCCTTATCCTGAGCTTTGAAGAGATCCACAGCAGGATACAGGATATGAAGTATCATTATTTGGGTTCCCTCTAGTATCCTGACTGATGATCCTAGGTTTGCCAAGGCATCCGCTTCAGCATTATCTTCTCTTGGTACCTGTTCAAGTGTAAAAACATCGAAATATCCTGCTAATTTTTTGAGAATATCGAGATACTCGATTAACTTCTCATCTTTAACTGCATAGGATCCATTAAAATGATTAGTAATTAACAAGGAGTCAACATATACTTGCAAACTCTTAATATTCATGTTTTTAGCCAACTCTAGTCCTGCAATTAAAGCCTCATATTCTACTTCATTATTAGTGGCAGGAAATTCACATCTAATAGCCTGGGGTAATATGTCCCCCTGTGGCGATTTTAGTAGTATTCCCAATCCTACACCTCTAACATTAGATGCACCATCAGTATATAATGTCCAGGATTCTGAGGTTTCTCCTAGTTGTTGAACTTCTAGGTCTACTTCATTTTGAATGTCACTACTGAAATCAGCCACAAAGTCGGCTAGAGCCTGAGATTTTATGGCATTTCTAGGTTCATGCACTAGGTCATAGGCACTCAATTTTATGGCATCTTAGGTTTCCTAAACACATTTTTAACAGGATAATTGGTTCTAACATGAATTCTATGTGTTTCGAAGTAATGTCTAAGCTTTGTTGATGCCATAACTAGGGCTAATATCAGTTTTTCTAAATGAGAATATCTAGTTTCAGCATCTAGTAAACGTTTGCTAACATAATAGACAGAATATTGCTGACCTTCATGATCCTTTACAAGGACGGCACTTACAGCATTCCCTGATACTGCGAGGTACAGGGATAATGGTTCACCATTTTCAGGCTTTATCAATAGAGGTGCGGTTGAAAGATATGCTTCAAATCCTGCAAGGCTGCTTCATGCTTCTCTCCCCATTCGAACTTCTTGTTCTTCTTCAGGATATCATAAAATTCCTTGCATTTTTCTGAGGATCTTGAGATAAATCTGTTCAATGCTGCTACTCTTCCTGTCAGTCTTTGAACATCTTTCATGTTAGAAGGCGATTTGATATTCAAGATGGCTTTGATCTGTTCTGGGCTTGCTTCTATCCCTCTTTTAGTCACCGTATATCCGAAAAACTTTCCTGCCCCCACTCCGAAATGGCACTTAGCAGGATTCAGCTTCATGTTATACTGATCCAGGATATCAAATGCTCCCTTAATATCCTGGAGATGATCCTCAGCTTTTTTGGATTTTACCACCATGTCATCGATGTACACCTCTATAGTGTCCCCCAGTTTGTCTTTGAACATCATGTTCACCAATCTTTGATATGTTGCACCTGAATTCTTCAATCCAAAGGGCATAGCAGTGTAACAATAAATACCTGTTGGTGTCACGAAGGCAGTATCCTCTTGGTCTGAAGGTTCCATTTGGATCTGTTGGAATCCTGAGGATGCATCCATAAAGGTTAACATCTCATGGCCGGCAGTAGCATCCACCATTGAATCAATATGAGGAAGAGGGAATGGGTCTTTAGGGCAAGCTTTGTTCAAGTCTGTGTAATTTACACAAACTCTCCATTTCCCATTTTTCTTTTGTACCACGACTACATTTGCTAGCCATCTTGGAAACTTGACCTCTCTGATCATTTTGGATTTCAATAACCTCTCTACTTCATCCTGAATAATCATATTTCGCTCCGGAGCAATTTTTCTTCTCTTTTGTTGGACAGGCTTGAATGACCTATCAATACCGAGCTTGTGTGTTATAATATCCTTGGAAATGCATGTCTTATCCTCGTGCTTCCACGCGAATGTTGACATCCTGCATTTCAAAAAATTAGTCAATTGATCTTTAATATCCTGAGGGATATTGGTTCCTACGAGCACTGAGATATCCGGATTATCCTGATCCAGGATAATTTTCTTTACATCCTGCTCTGAAGCCTCCATGATATCCTGGGCCCGCATCTTTAATTGCTATGCTGCATTTGGCTTGGTCGAGGATTTCATTGAGAATGAGTAACATTCCTTTGCCTCCTGCTGATCACTATCTACCTTGACAACCCCCCAAGGCGTAGGGATCTTGATGCACTGATGATAGGTTGACGGCACAGCTTTCATATCATGGATCCATGGCCTATCCAATATGATATTATAGCAGGATAGGGAGTCCATCACACAGAAGCGTTGCATTAAGTTGACCCCTTCAACATATACTGGTAACTTTATCTCCCCAACTGTGTTCCTAGCCTCTCCACTGAACCCAACAAGCACAGTGGACTTTGAAGTGATATCCATTAGAGATACGTTCATTTTCTTCAATGTTTCTAGTTGGATTACGTTGACGGAGCTGCCATTATCCACTAGTATCATGCGTACAAAATGGTTAGCCACATATAATGTTATTACCAGAGCATCATGGTGAGGATCCTGGACAGTATCCCTGTCATCATTGTCAAAAGTGATCACTTTATCAGTTGTGAGGGTCGTCATCCTGGTTGGCTTTTCTCCTCTTTCAGCCTTAGCCTCCTTTCCATGTCTCTTGGCCGCAGAATACGAAGTCCCACAAATGTCGGACCCTCCTGAAATAAAATTAATTATCTTGGCATCCGCAGGAGGTGATGCTGCTCGTTCAGGATCCTTCTCAGTATCCTGACCCTTGTTCTTCTTTCTTCCTAGGAGATCCTTCAGATATCCCTTGCTCAAGAGATAACTTATTTCTTTCCTTAGAGCAATGCAATCCTCAGTAACATGTCCGAAATCCTCATGGAAGGCACACCATTTGGACTTATCCTTCCAATCAGCTTTTTGTTGATTCTTCCGAGGCCACCTGGCTTTGTCTCCTAAACACTGCATAGCATACATTAGTTCAAGTATGTTAACAGAAAAACAATATTCAGATAATTCAGGATACTCCTCAGGATCCTCATCTTCAACATCATTCACTTTCTTGCTATCATTTCTGCCATATGGCTTAGAGCGATATGGTTTGTACGAGGATTCTGATTTCCTATTGGTTGATTCATAGGTTGTGGATGAATCATCCTCTCTTGCATCTTTTTGTCATCCTCCAGTCGAATATATCTTAAAGCCCTATTCCAAGCTTCATCCAGGTTCCTACATGGGTTCATCACAAGATCCTGATAAAATTGAGAATCTTTTTGTAACCCCATCTTGAATGCCTGCATAGCTGTTGCAACATCAAGATGTGGAATATCCAAGGATTCATGGCTAAACTTGTTCACATAATCTCTTAAGGATTCCTGAGGTCCTTGAGTTATCCTGTAGAGATCACTTGTTAGTTTTTCAAAACTTTGACTGCAAGAAAATTGACTGTTAAATAAATTGACTAAGTGAGTAAATGATGTAATCGAATGAGGAGGAACGTTTAAGAGCCATTTCAAGGCTGATCCTGTTAAGGTAGAACCAAAACCCTTGCATAGGCATGCTTCCTTGAGGTCTGAAGGGATAGGGTTGATCTCCATCCTTTCCCTATACTGGGCAATATGATATTCAGGATCCGTAGTTCCGTCATATAGCTTCATATTGGGGGTTTGAAATCTTTTTGGGATTTCAGCATCACAAATAGGATATGCAAACCGGGATATCCTGTGGCTGTGTTGGGATACTTCCGGAATTGGCTGGACCACCCCAGGTACGCTGGATATCATGTCCTTCAACTTTTGAAGCTCCCTAGAGAATGCTGATGTCATTCCTGCATCCTGCAAAGATCCAATACCATCAGTAGCAAGAGTATTATTATTATTTGACACGTTACCAGTCTGAGGATCCTGGCCATATCCTGAAGCATATCCTGAGCTTCTAACAGTTGACACCCTGACCGAAGAGGGTATCTCAGGAGTATGGTTCTGAGAATGGCTAGGCAGAATATTTCCTCTGTTATCCTCAGTATATACGGCAGAACTGAAGTTCAAGGCTTTGGGTTGCAAGGGAGTGACAATATCCTCAGCGGGCCTGCTTGAGCTAGATTTCAAGAGTTGTAACTCTCTTATCAGCATTTGGTTAGTTTCCTGCTGTTGTTTCATTTGTTCCTGTATACTACCAAATAAAGTTAGAATTTCATCATTAGAAGCTAAAACAGGACCAGATCCCTGAATGTTCCGAGTAGGGATAATATCTTGAGGTTGTATGGAGGCTTGCATCCTTGGAGGAGGTGGAGGAAGCACCGAACCAATTGTTGCAGAGGTTGTAGCAGACACGGTGGAGGAGCTTATGTTTGATCTTGAGGCCATCGAAAATAGTGTAGCAAAAAGTTTTGTAAATATAAAACCAAGTAATGATTTCGCAAAAGCTTCTAGTAGAAATAGCACCACTTGCCCCACGGTGGGCCCCAAATTGTTTTGGTAAAAAATTACCTTAGCAATTTAGTGATCAAATTAGTTAAGTGAGGTAGTGTGCTAAGAATGTGTGTTGTAAATATGCTGAATTGATTGTTTGTTAAAACAGTTTCAGGATATAGCCCAGGATATTGAGCTATATCTACGATCAAACAATGAGCAAAAAATAAAGGGGGTGACACGAGATATACGAGGAAAGCCTTTGATCAATCTAGATCGCCGGCACAAAACCTCGGGGGGAGCTGACAATCGCAGCTTCCTTGTTCTTCTTATTACTTCAAACGTCAGGATACAGTGCAGGATATTGATCAGATAGCTAAGTGTTACAATGCTTTTTGTGAAAGTGAGAGTTGCGAGAGTTGAAGTGTTAGAGAGTAGTGAGTGTTGTTGTGTCCTATTCGATCTGATTTATCCATCTACTTATAGCTAAGAAATAAAACAAAATCTCCTATAAATGGGGGATGCCTTCGAAAATTCCTTAGTAAACGTTGGAGACCGAGTAAAGCGGCTTCAACGTCTTTCTACGAACAACTTAGACCGAGTCTTCAGGTGAAAGGGTCTTCATGAACGTTATAAGCTTGTACTCGCATTCCTGCACATAATCCATTAGTGATCCTCAGGATACCATTCGGGATGTTACCAATATCTTGAATCAGCATCCCGGGCATGAACATATATCATATAATCAAGATATAACTCAAGATTTTATCCAGGATATGGGCTCAGAATTTCACCCATAATAATTGGGATCTACTGTGGATATAGGGTCTTGTTAGAAACCGTACTCTCATATTGTGTTAATTAGGGTTTTGATGTTTTATTGTTTAATCAAAGAAATTAGAACGTGCATGATGAGGATTTAATGGCTTATATTCATTGTTGTGTATGGTTATTGGATGATCTAGATTGTGATATGATGAGCATGATGATTAGGTTGCGTATGATTAGTGATTATGAAATTAAGGAAACTGTTACATGTTGCAGTTAGGAAATTCGTATGATCATGAATGATAACTGATTAAATCCTATGTTACATGTTGCAGTTATGAAATAGTTAAAAAGTAAACCATGAAACTGTAAGGGCAACGACGAAGGTTGATCCCCACGAAGTATCCATGTCGTCGAAGTTTGATCCTTCGTCGACAAGCCAAGTGACGAACAACCCAGGGACTTCGTCGCAATCACTCTTGACAAAGATTGATTCTTCGCCAAGAGAGGTTCTTCGCCAAACATTGATTCTTCGCCGTAGAGCATCCCACGAAGAATGGACTCTTCGTGGAGATGTTGTTAGTAAACAAACAGAACAGTTTTGGTGATTTATGCAGTTTATAATGTGTATGAGATTTGAATGATTGATGTCTGCTATGTGATGATCTCTGCTATGAATGCACACTATGATTATACGTGAACAATGTATGTAAACTGATTACGTGTACATGAACACCATAGGCTTTGACTGATTAAGTGTGATCAAGTAACTAGTCAATACCGAGCAAACCAAGGTGAGTTCACTTCTCTCAAAACAAGCATGCGTCCGGTGGGGACAATCAAACAGACAAACATACAAACGGATTTTCATAAACCCACATCCTCGTAGGGGATGTGAGACAGTTTTCACAAATCCATATCCTTGAAGGGGATATGAGGCGGTTTTCAGTAAATGTTGATGTTGGATAATACAGTCACTTTATGTCATTTAAGTCCCATCATACTACCGGGTTAGTTGCTTGTAGGGCAACGAGGTTATTAGTTGATAGCGCTATTAGGTTTGGCACCCTCACGACGTACCTGGATAGGACGGGGGTGAACTAGTAACTTTAAAATCATGACCAATGTTTGATAGAGCATTGGAGAAGGGTAAAAAGGAGCTGTCTGCGGTATCGAGTTATTATCAACATAACATAACATAAGTCAATACTCGGTAGCAATCGGTTAAACAAACTGTGAACTCACCATTGTTGTCTGATACACTTATCTGCATGCTTGCAGGTCCATAGGTACACTGTCATGGAACATGCTGTCTGGGAAGCTGGAGTGGTCATGGGCCGTGACATTTGGAAACGCGTCTCGCTGTTGCATTGTTTTGAACATTTTCATTTAAACTTATTGAACAAACTAATATGCTTCCGCTGAACATGTTTGATTTCCTAAACTGGTGTTTGAGTTATACTATTTTATTTAATGGGAAAGTTCTATTTTCTTTTTGGTTCAATGTGATTAGTGGCTAGATCCTGGTACGTCACATGCCTCGCGGGGGTTTCCGCTTGTGGTATTTTTGGGGGTGTGACAGATTTCCTAATGCATTAATAATCTAAGGTAACGCAAAGGGAATTCTTATACTTTTGATGGTATTCCAACTTATAGGGTTCCCGTCATTCATCTTGTTGCCCGAGTTACGAGTCGGATGATCAAACGAAATAGTGTTTGATATCGGAATTATAGACGTATAGGAGAGATTCCTAATAAATAAATCTAAATTATCATTGACACATCTGTTCTTTTTATCCCCTAATTGTCAATCATTATGACTTTTGGATTTCCTTATAGATATACCTATCTATATAATCATATATTTCACATACTGTAATATACACACCATTCATAAGGTCAATGTATTTAACATATTCATATTTCCAAAAACAGGTTAGACATTTGGTCATGGTACTATTTAGGGAATTCCATTAACATAACCTATACCCCATCTTACCCGGTCTCACCGGAGAGGTACCCCCATCTTACCCAGACAAGCTGAAGAGTTTACTACACCATACCCAGTCTTGCCGGAGAGGTAATTATCATTGTATTTTCCATAAATAGATTTTCACAAATCATGAGTTTAAAATTACATTTTTATTATGGCTTGCATCAAGAAATTAGTATTCTCATGATGGATCATATTCTAGAACCGAGTAGTATTAATAAACAAGAAATAACCGTGGCCAGATGTTATCGCTTATTTATCATACTTGCACTGTTCTAGTTATCATCCTCACGGCATACCAACACCCATCAGACTTTATCTACACAAATAATTAGCTTATCTCGAAGCTTATACTAAGGCATTTTTCTTAGGTTCAAGTCTAAATATTATCCTAGGCATTACCAGTAAATATCAATATCCTAACTCTTTTGTTTAAACATAGATAGTATCATAGGTGTGACTTTCTTTTGTTTGGAAAAATGGAGTTTTGATCAAAAATATCATTGTCTCCATTGACACCATGGCTAGGTTCAATGTGATGAGTATGTTTACAGCTAACTCTATTAACATTTATCTTCAGAAGGTATTTGATTATTATATTGTGTATACCATCAAGAGATTCTATTATGTATATGCATATATGTGTATATTTATTATTTAGAAATATAAAATTTCAAATATCAAAACTTAAGTTATATATATATATATATATATATATATACTAAATCATTTTGTAATATCTTAAATTTACAAAAATCCAACTATATAACCGATGGTACTAATCATCAAACTTATTTCCATAACTTTATTCACCATTTGATAATAATAATAATAATAATAATAATAATAATAAAAATAATAGTATATTGAAATAAACTTCTGTTAAATTTATTGAATATAATATTTTGGAACTAAAGGATGGATAAATAAAAGTTTAAAGAAATAAATTAATCAAAATATAAATTTTCTGGACTTATGGGAACACTTTCATTTTTAACTAGTGGGTTGAACCAGATTGATTTAAAATATGAAAACTTAGTTCTTAATTTATTGTATATTATATTATTTATTCAAAGAAGTAAGTAATACAAAATTCGACGTTTCTAAAAAATGATTCTAAATATATTAGGTAAGTAATATACACGTATTAGAATATGTATATATATATCTCAAACAATAATAATAGTAATTTGTTTAAAGATATTACAATACAAAAATTGTAATTTGATTTTTTAAATAAAGTTATATAAAGGACAAATGTATTAAACACACATTTGAGTCAATTATTTTTATATGGGGCGTCCATTTTAATTATAGCTTGAAACTGAACCGATAACTAGAACTTTAGAAAAATTTAACGTGCCAGGAAAAATAAATAAATAAATAAATACTAAATTAGTAAGTCGGGTAAGAAAAGATGTTTTCATTTTGTAATTTCTTTTACTTCTAATTATCTAATCTCTTTTATATATGCTGATTGTACAAATCATCAGACCCATCATTTCTCTTCTTTTATAATACATTATAAAATCAAATTACTACTTTTATTAAATATAATATTCTAAATGATAGAGATTATGACTATTTATATATGATTATAATAATATATATAATAATCTTTTGAACATACACTTTCTTTAAATTATATTATAGGTTTAAATGTATTAAATTCTATATGTATAAAATAAATTATAGTCTACATTACACGTATAGTCATATAAAATATATAAACATTGTTTTAAATATATTATAATATATATATATATATATATATTAAATAAAATAGAATTGTAATACATTTAAAATACTTATATATTATCCTCTGAAAGCCAATGAATAGTTATTATAATAGTACATATAGTTCTTTTTAATACTTTTATTGTTTTAATATTATAATAATAACGACTATTATTATTATGATTATTATAACTATATTTGTTGTGAAACAACGGCCTAATAGCAACATCTAATATATAAAGGATAATATAGAGAGTATAGAAAGAATGAGACGTATAGAAAATGAGAGAATTCTTATTCATTGAGTGTGTAATACCAATTACATAAAACCTCTATTTATAGAGGTTTAACATTAATACAAAGGTAATCAATAGATGGAGGTTACATATGTGGAGAGTCACAACATTATGATGCATTCATAACACTCCCTCTTGACTATCCACATGATGAAATATAATGGTCTACTATTATAACAAGCCTCCTAAAATTAGTCCGACACCCCTAATATATTTAGAATGTCCCTATATGTCTTAAAATACACCCCGTGTACGAGGTTTGACCCTATATACCTTTATATAATTAAAAATAAAATAAAAATCAAAATTCAGTCATCACTCGCGGGCTGCGAAGACTTACTCTTCGGGTTACGCGGGGCGCGACAGCTCAAGGTCAGGGCGACACCCTGAGCTGCCACGTGTCAGCATCGTGTCGAGTCTACAACTGGCGAATCAGCAACCCTAGCCCCTATAACCCTACGTCGCGGGCCGCGAAGGACTTACCTTCGGCTTACGCGGGCTGCGAAGAAGCTCAGATCAGCTCCTATAAATAGGGAGCATCGGCTGTTCATTTCAGTCGTTCAAAACTCAAATCTTTCTCTCAATTTCTATAGTGTAGAAGCTATAATCGGGTATTATACCCCCCTAATTAATGAAGTTCTGCCCCGTTGTAAGTATTGTAACCCAGGTTACGTATTAGATACACTGCCCAATTGATCTAGTGCTCCGTAACGGCTGTTGTGGTTCTGCCCGACGGAGTCGTTGGAGTTCTATCTCGGGGAGGGTATTACTAATGTAAATATTGGGTTATGATACTAACGCATGTGCATTGTTTAATTATTAGATTTTAACCAGGAAACCATCAGGAAAAGTCTAAACTAGCAATGTGAGTAATCTACTTTTTGTAAACCTTGTTGCAAACTGTTTTTAAAAAACCTCAATGCTTTACATTTAAATTAAAAAGTGATTGAGTATTTGTAATTCTACAAGTATCGTCGGTATGTTGGGGTTTTGTATACAAAATTTGTTACTACACTGTGAGTAGTAACATGACCACAAATCGGGTCGACAGTACTGTGGGTGGTAATTAAGGTAGAATAAATAAACAAATGTAATTGCTGATTGGCCTCAATACTGTACAAGGATAAAACCTGTTTTGATTAAACTGGGATTCACTCACCAGTATTTCCCACAGACAAAATGTTTTTAAACGCGTTTCAGGTAACAAAATGTGAAAGCCAAATTAGAAGCCAACTGGAGAGCGCTGAAGGCTTGGAAAAATGGCTATAAAGTTACCTAAAATAAAGAAGATGTTTTTGTTAAATAAAATAGGGTTTATCCCTATAAAAATGTGTGTACTTGAAACTTGGGAATTTCCCATGTGTTTAATGTTATAAAAGTGTGGTATTTTACTCTGATAAAAATATTTCCTAACTACGGTCCTGATGTAAATTTCCGCTGCCAAACTGATAAACACCGATACCACTGAAACTGGCCGCGGCCGCCCGCTCCCGAGTAGATAGGGGACGGGGGTTGCGACAACTATTCTTTTAATACGCTAGGTGATGTTGCCTCGTTAAAAACCTTGCTAGAAAAACCCAGTGGGATAAAACCTCAGCTAAGGGAAAAAGAGTGCAGCGCGTATTTTCTCCCCCTGATACTTTTGGATCAGGTATGTTGCCTCATTAAAAACCTTACTAAGAAATCCCAGTGGGACAAAACTTAGTCAAGGGAAAAAGAGTGCAACTTGAAGAAGTCTCCCCCTTATTTTAACATGTATCATTTAAGTGACGTGTGTCCATCTTCCTTGAAAGTCGAATAAAGCTTTTGTAGCGAATGATTTGTCGCTTGATCCCTTAATGTGCAATCCTTTATGTTGAACAATGTTGTATAATCTTCTAACGAGACTTTAGGTGCCTCCTTCAAAAAATTATCATATGTCCACGACTGTGTTTCGTTACATTCCTGCATCTACAAGACTAACCAAACTTGTTTTGATGGGTTAGTAAAATATAATCAGATATCGTTTATACCTGAAATATTTCTTTGAACTCATTCAAGTGTCTCTTCGCTTGACAAAGGTTATATCATGACAATAAGCTCAAGTGAAAGATATTATAACCATACATAGCTAGCAAAACATATTAATGCACTTATGCATTTAACGATGGTACTTCTAGAATGAGAATCTCTACTTTGGTAGGAGATGATAATAGGCATTTCTTATAACAAATGACTTAACAACCTTTAAAATACTTTAAGGTTCAATTATGTCCATACTAAAATATCCAAACATCATTTTCTAGATGTACTTGTGGGATTAGTAAAATATAGTTACGTATATACTCGAACTGCAGTTCGAGTAATAATTAGACCCTGCCAATGTTATTCAAAAATTCCCCCTTTAAAAGCTCGACAATTTCTCTCGATGATGCCTAGACATCATTGTTGTAAATTGCGATTATAGTGAACTTTTAAAAGTAGAATGTTCATAGAACATGGCTAATTTAATCAAACTTATATCCCTCTTTATGCAATTATCTCGAGTTGGACAACACTTGACCCAACTATTTTAGCCCATACGTATTTTGTCAACTTCATATAGTACGTTCTTAAGATTTTTATATCAATGCTTCTGACATTATCAATCCATTAGGGAATTCTGCCCATCTTATCCAAATATACATGTGCATTCACTCTTCATGAGTTTTGTTACATAAACTTACCCATATAACACACAGATATCTATATCATATGCAAAAACGTCATGGACACTTGCTTTTATCTTCAAAATCCATATTGTACCATTTGTGTACACTATTTATTGAGATATCACAATCACTGGGTACAAGTTTCTATGTACGTTTCTTGGTGCACAAGTATTACATCGTTAAGATGTTTCAATTAACCTTTTAAGCACCCAGATGCTTTAGAAACTCATCAGGAGTTTCAATTATATCCAACATCTAAAAAATCATAACCTATTCAAAATCCGAATATGTATACAATGATCACATTGTTCTCGAGAACTTACTTTACATGACCTACATAATTTAATCCTTCGGGACTTTCATGTAAACTCTCAGTATCAAATGATACATAACATTCATAAGAGGAATATCAATTCTCTCTTTATATAACTAGACTAATAAGATATTGGAAAGTCAATGCATCCACCACAGGAAAATAGTCTCCTCATAATCAATCATAGGTCTTTTGCCAAAATTCTTATGCCACCAATTTTTCCTTATATCATTCAATTTGATTTTCACATAATTCACATAAAAGACCCGTTTATGTCCAACATATTTTACAACTTCAGTTGGATGTACTGTTGGTCCAGATACTTTCCATGTCATTAGAGAATTCAGCTTTGCCTTATTTGTGTCTTTCCATTTTTGGCCAATCATTTCTTAGTATTCATTCATAGGCTGATCTTAAATCTTGATCCTCATCATTTAATCAATTGTAAGTGTACATTATATACAAAAGTATAACGACGTTGATTTTTATTTCGATTCCATACATATCTTAGACATGATACAACTTATCGAGATCTCTTTACTTTCAGGTACTTGAGGTTCTTCTTGAACCATTTTGTCTAATGTCTCTTTAGGAGACCCTCTTACTATAACCTCGACTTGACCATCTTCATTACTTGCTCCAATTTTCGAGGAATTTTATTTATTTATTTATTTTTTTGGAATCACATAGTCTACCACGCTTTAACCGTGCAATAGACTCATTACAAAATATGTGGTTGTCCTCTTGGGATACAAATATGTCTGGAACATAAGCAGTTGATTATGTGACTTACTTAGTCACTCTATTTAGGTCAGTGAACTTGTCAGGTAATTTGTTCTTTAAAATGAATTATACTTTAAACTTCTCGTTCATAGTTTTTAGTCTAAGGATCAAGATTACATGATATTTCATTTCACTTTTCACTTTCCAACTACTTGTTATCTCCCCCTAATGTTGGGAACATTCATTCACTAAAGTGAATCAATGAGCCATAAACAAATTTCTCACTAATGGCTTTAAGTATTTAATCATAGACGATTATTTATACCCAACATATTCTCAAACTTTTTAGAAGTCACATCTTTGTGTGGTGTGGTGGATGAGTTTCAATATATGTCGCACAACCAAAATCTTTGATGAGACATCTTTGGTTCCTGATCAAAAACCAATTGTATGGGGAGAACTATAACTTATTGGCTTGATGTGAATTGGTGGTACTATATATAAAATTACATGTACCTAAATGAACTTTTGCTCCTCTCATGATTATTGGCTTTGTAACCAATAGTATACGTTTAGTGATCATCTCAACAATAACACTTATTCCAATGATCGTTAATAACTTGAGAATCAAATTCACTATAATCAAATAAATATACTAATCTGGATTAATATGCTTGCTATCACATTAGCTAAGCCACAATCACACAAGCTTCAGGTTGTGGATTTGATAACCATTTAGACGATGCATCAATTTAAAAAAAAAACTAAATGGTATCATGTTGGGATATGCATATCCTTTGACCGCTTCCAGAATATTTAGGTATACACACCCTCGTTTATTCTGCAAATATAAAATTTCCCTTAAGAGCAAACATTACATGCTAGTTATTATCTTGAAGAATCTTCTAGTTCTTCATTATGTTTCATCACATCATTGACTCGGTGTGGTTTAACCGGTCATGCCAACTAATTAAATAATTATGATCCATAAACTTCTGGTTTATGATCGTATGTGTATTACTTGCTCGTATGTAATACAAAACGTATGATACGAGAGAATATATTATAACTTCAAAGTTAAAACCATCACGTTATGCAATCACTCCTTAGTTTGCCACTTTTGGTGGTCCATCTCATTATTAAAATGGTCATCATTACAATTCTTATAGTCAATCTCATCATTACAAGTGTCTCAATTAGGTCCATCATTACATTTACAATGATCACATTCACTTTTGGGAATGGATAAGAACCAAAACAAGCTTCATAGCTTTTCATTATTTACTCGGTCACATGAGTATAAAATCATTACATTTTTTCATAACTCTTATAATGATATTGCTACTTTAGGAGTATATGTCTCAAGTGTGACAAATGAAAAGAATTTAGTTGATTTTTCCTTGTAAATAATGTTCTCTTTGCTTACCATCAATTGAGAAGTAGTTGAGTCATCTTACGACCTTTATAACGATCATTGTATAGTCATCACATTATTAACATGGTTGATCTCATTACATGAGCATCATAACAATTTCCTCAATTACCATGATTACGAACTTTACACCAATTATTATATCATCACATTCACTTCAAGGAATGGATTATAACCAAACAACTATAATGGTGACATCATTACAATTTTCTTAGTTGTGTAAATGATCTTCACCTTTACACTGGTCATTATATCATCACATTCTATTCAAGGAATGGATTATAACCATACAACATTCATGGTGGCATCAACGCAATTTCCTTAGTTATTATATACATGATTGCGACCTTCACATTGGTCATTATATCATCACATTCACTTCATGAATGGATTAGAATCACACAACTTTCATGGTGGTCGTTTCAAACCTTACATATTCTTTAATAATCTTGCTTCTTCAAGAGCATATTTGAGGTTTGACAATGGAAATTGTTTTGCTCACTTGACATTAAAAATCTTCTCATCACATAACATCAATTGAGAAGAAAATATATGGCTAGATCATTAAGATTTAATTATCAGTCTAAGGTCTTACAAGCTTCCATAAATTTAATAAGCTTTAGGGAGTTTCTCACTTTGGGTGTCATATAATAAATGAATCTTGATCACAATTCAGTTGTGTTTATAACATGCGATCATATACCACAACTTTGATCGTTTTGATGGTCTTTTCAATACTGATAACATGTGGAACACAATGTATGCATAAAGTTACATTATGAAATGCACGACCTTATAACATGTCATACTATCAAACGCGGTAAAATATAACTTTAAGAAACAAGATAATATATTTCATTAATTACAAGAGAATATATATAATAAAATTATATTTTATTAATTACAAGAGAATATATAATAAACTTATCCCGATAAATATATATGTTCCAGTTCTCTCATATACAAACAAAATAATAATTTGGGCAAACATTTGATCGTTATCATACATTTTCCTAAATTGTCTAATAATGAACATTTTGTTTTATTAATGAATAGATAAATGGTATGACAAGTTCTTATCATATAAGGATTAACCAACTATCCATAAAAAAGTTAACTTAAATATATCTAACAAGTAATTGGCTCAAAGGTTATGTCAAATATCATAACTAAAAAAATAACAAAATACATGAATTACTTTTGAATATTATTAACTTCATATACAACATCTTGAGATATAATTTTCTACGAATTTTATATTGCAGTTTTGAAATCATTATCTTTTAGATTAAATAGACTACAACTCAACAAGTAAACCACGTAATTTTCTAAAAAATAGTTAGCCACATATGCTAAATTTTCTTTATAAAATATACTCAAAGGTAATAATGTTAGATTATAAAAATTACCAAACAACTAGATTTTCTGTTTGATGTAGCAAAATATTAAAATATTTAATCACAAGAATCAATAAAATCATAAAATTGCTTTCGTTATTCAAGCCAATTAGTTAAATTTCAACATAAAATTGTATTGGTAACACAAGTATATTTGTTTCTTTATCACATTCATTTGAATTGATTATGTTAATATTTTTTCGTAAAGACTTGAAATAAGAATGGAAAAACCGTTTAAACTTTACAACAATTGCTTTTATCTTACGCATCTATATCTAAAAAGAAATAAAACTTTCATGATTAAATATTAGTTTTATGGCAAATTGGATTTAAATAATCCCAACTTGCTCAATTTGGCCGATAATAATCTCAACTCAGTTATTGGCTGATAATAATCCGAACTGGTCCACTTTTGTCCGATAATAGTCCGCCGTTAAAAATAGCTTAACGGAGTTAAGCTTTTTTCCGAATTACAAACCGATGTTTTATGGATTTTGATCAGAACGAGGATACGAGTTGATTGATATAAAATTTACCTCGAAATACTGCCCCAAACGACGAAAACGGTGCTTCAATTTGTGACACCTGTGCCTCTGCGACCATCAAACAAATACCAAATCAATGAAATATTGTGTTTCATACTTGGGATTTGTATAAATGTTAGATTATAAAAATTACCAAACAACTTGATTTTCTGTTTGATGTAACAAAATATTAAAATATTTAATCACAAGAATCAATAAAATCATAAAATTGCTTTCGTTATTCAAGCCAATTAGTTAAATTTCAACATAAAATTGTATTCGTAACACAAGTATATTTGTTTCTTTATCACATTCATTTGAATTGATTATGTTAATATTTTTTCGTAAAGACTTGAAATAAGAATGGAAAAACCGTTTAAACTTTACAACAATTGCTTTTATCTTACGCATCTATATCTAAAAAGAAATAAAACTTTCATGATTAAATATTAGTTTTATGGCAAATTGGATTTAAATAATCCCAACTTGCTCAATTTGGCCGATAATAATCTCAACTCAGTTATTGGCTGATAATAATCCGAACTGGTCCACTTTTGTCCGATAATAGTCCGCCGTTAAAAATAGCTTAACGGAGTTAAGCTTTTTTCCGAATTACAAACCGATGTTTTATGGATTTTGATCAGAACGAGGATACGAGTTGATTGATATAAAATTTACCTCGAAATACTGCCCCAAACGACGAAAACGGTGCTTCAATTTGTGACACCTGTGCCTCTGCGACCATCAAACAAATACCAAATCAATGAAATATTGTGTTTCATACTTGGGATTTGTATAAATATGTGTATCATGTGCACATATCAATTCTTGTTCGATTTCGAGCTTTAAATCGCTTTCTGGAAGGTTATACGCGATCTGATGCGTAAATATAACCAGTTTAATGCAACAAACACTCCGGAATAGTGAAATAGGCTTAAAATACATTAAATAACCTTTACATAACTTAGAAAGAAGTTTTGGATGGTTTGGTGTGTCGAAATCAAGTTTATTCGCTTACAGGGACTAATTTCGACAAACTGCGAAAGTATGCCAATTCGTACTGTAACGAACATTTCGGAACTTGATCATAAGTTAAACATACCCTAAATATCCTTTACATAGCTTATAAATAGGCTTTGAGGGGTTCGGTATGCTAAAATAAACTTATTTGATCAATAGGGACTAAAAGCGTCAAAAAGTGCATAAGTTTGCATTTTCGCGCACATCTTACGTTCTAAATATATCTGGACATCCAAAAAAATTTATGTAGTCATTAAAATATTTTATTTTAGTGATTGGCATGATAAAATTCCATTCGTCGCTTAATTTGGATCATTTTTGCGTTCGTTACGACTTCCGTCGTAATTAACCGAATAACGCAACCGTACGATCAAACGAACCGACATCCGAGATATTTTTGAGCATATTTTAACTTCCCTATACTTTAACTTCATTTTAGAGCCTTGAAATGAGGTTAACGGGCTTAAACGTGTCAAAAATGCATCAGAAATCAAGTTTTGGGCCTGCAGGGACTAAAAGTGTAAATCTGCCAAACTTGCTTAGGCGGCCCGCGTAAGCCAAGCTTATTTCTTACGCGGCCCGTGAGAGCCCATCAGACAGAAACATTGAATCTGGCTTTCCAGCCTGTTTTTGATGGTTTTAGCAGCTGATTTGGGATACTTTGGGCTAGTTTTGATGGTTTTTAGTGTGCCCCTTGTATTACAATACCATGTGCCCACATGGAGGGTCAAGATCGAAACACGTTTTGCGAGGAACGATCCTAACGGTTGTGGGTTTTTTATAAATACCCAACTCATTTTCATTCTTTCCTCACAATCTGATTCAAATAGCTCTAAGTTGGGGTCTAGCACTTTATACCTGAGCAATTTGATTCAAGATTTCGTTGCTTGGACCCTTTGTAAGTATTCTTTCATGCTTTTATGCGTTTTTAGCACGAAAGTCAAACAGTGTTTGACTTTCTGCTTTGACCAGTATTTGGTCAACAAAAAGTTCGTTTGAACTTTGCAACGTGAGCGTAATCACGATGGTTATAGTCCCTAGTGACTATACCTATTGATTACCACGTTGATTAGGTATAGTGACGAGTCATAGTTTCGGTCAAAATGCGCGTTCATGCGTATTTTGCAACCAAACTATTGTTGGGTATCAAAACCCTTTTGTTTTGATATCAAAACTTGTTTTCTAACTTAACTAAACATGTTTTAACATGTTTAGCTCGTCACTTTTAGTTTAGTGCTTGTGTAGAGTCGTAAGTCAAGCGGTCTAAACCACCGCTTAGACTTTTGAACTAGACCCGTTTGGTCGATCTTTAGGATCCGACCAAGCATGTTTAGTGACCATAGTTGTATAGGGAATAACCTTCCGAGGTTATACCTTATGGTCACTTCGTTTAGTTAGTCGTATGATAGGTGATTTATATGCCTTAGGAAAATGACCAAAATGCCCTTTTCATGCATAATTGGATTTTAAGCATATGTAACTTAAACTTTTGTCACTTAATGGATTATGCAACACATTTAAACATGTATAGGCATGTAATACTTGTCATAGGACTAGTTAGACGTCTCAAACGCGTTTTACGCGAACGACGCGTTAAAGTAGCGTAAGCTACCTTAATGGGTTGTAATGGGTCGTAAGCACTTAGGATAGGTTTTGATTTAGTTTGTAGGCTTTGTTAAACCATGTCATATGAGTTCCAATACTCATTTGGTTTACGAGACCTCATCCTATCCGATCTTCCAATTTAGGTCCAGTTTATTTACATAGTTACTTATATTAGGTGCCGATTGATTTTCGTGGTCCATCTAGCTTTGCTTGGTTGTTATTCAAGACTTCTAAGCATTCTCAAGTGAGTACATAGTCCCCTCTTTTACTGTTTTCAACTGTTTTGGGGTGATACATATGTGCCTACTTGTTACTTTCATGCTTTTCATGTTTTTATATCATATGCTTGTTATGTTCAATAGTACACATATAGTACATGATTTCATTATGTTTTACTATGTATGTTCACTTAGCATGCTAGCACATTGATTTTTATATATTACATTTTGTTGCATATGTTCATCCAGCATATGGACACATTGTTTTACATTTTGAACTGTTTGAGCCGTTGAAATTGTTTGATTTATGTGAAGTGTTTGAATCTGATTGATTATGTGAACCATTTGAATCTGATTGATTATGTGAACCGTTTGAAACTGATTGATTGTGTGAACCATTTGAAACTGTTTGATTGTTATGAACCGTTTGAAACTATTTGAACCATTGGGTTAGGGAAGTGATTAGGTAACGGGGCGGGTGTAATGTGTTAAAAGCATGGTGGATACGCCGCTGGTACTTCCTATATATAAGTGCTTTTAACACATTATATATCGTTGTGTTATCTAGATCACTTGGGCAAGGTTATCAAAACAAGGTTATATTACAAGGTTTTTCTAATAATATAAACCATACGAGTTTTATTAACGAGTTTTTACGAGATGTTTTACAATTTGATTTAATAAAATAAATTGTTTGGGTTAAAAATCATGGCTACGAGCTTTTATAAAGTATAACCAACTTGATTTGAGTTGGTTAATTATGTCGCAATACTATACTTTTCAAAACAAGGTTTTTAATTAGGTATTGCAACATGTAAATTAGCCATGGATCAGACACTCACATAAAACCTATGTACTCGCCGGCATTTTTATGCTGACGTATTTTCACATGTGTTTCAGGTACCATAGTTGATGACGATATTGATGCATGCTCACATAGGAACGCACGAGGCCTTAGTGACTTATTAACAATGAAAATCTATTTGTTCATGTTTTGTTTCTAATTTCAATGTAATGTAATACATTTAATTTAATAAAACAGAACTTCAATCCATGTGTTATGAAACAATGACTCTGTTACAACACTCCCCGACGTTTCCGCCATGATTTGTTGTTTTTCGTGGTCGGGGTGTGACACAATTTGGGTGTTTAAACTTACAATTAACAAAAATCAAGTCGTTTGAAGCACCGTTTCGAGGTAAGTTTTACATAAATCGAATCGTATCCTCATTCTGATCAAAATCCATAAAACATCGGTTTGTAATTCGCAAAAAAGCTTTACTCCGTTAAGCTATTTTTAACGGCGGACTATTATCGGCCAAAAGTGGACCAGTTCGGATTATTATCGGCTGATAACTGAGTTGGGATTATTATCGGCCAAATTGAGCAAGTTGGGATTATTTAAATCCAAATTGCCTAGTTTTATTGTTCAATCGCACCTTGTACGTTATATTGTTATCAACTTTAGTTTAATTTAAATCTAAATAAAATGCAATAGACAAATGACAGAATAAGATTGCATTAACTATCATCAAAGTTGAAGCGGAAGATTGGGTTTATATCTCAAATCAATTTACAAATCTTAACAATTTTTTTTCTATTTATACCTGATTTTATATTTCATTAAAAATTATAAGACCATGTAATATGATTGTGATGGTTTTATCCACATAATTTTGACAAGGAAAATAACACATGTAATATTGAAAGGAATTCAAAACTAGATTCAAACCAACCAAAATAAGAAATGTTTTGATTTTATTTTGAAACCCACAACCCGGATCATATACAACCGATTAATAGTTTGAGTTTAGTAAAGTCAAATATTATAATAATAGACACATATAAACAACAAGAGTATGCACTTGAATCTTATTAACAGAGAACAAAATCAAGAATGCAAAGGGATATACCTTAAGATGTTATAATCCAACCCAAAGCAATCGGCGCTGATAACGTGTTGTGAAACAATGGCCTAATAGCAACATCTAATATGTAAAGGATAATATAGAGAATATTGTCGCAACCCCCGATCCCTGATTCCCGGGAACGGGCGGACGCGATCTCAGAGTTCGGTGGTATCAGGTTATTTATCTTGCAGCGGAATTTACATCAGGACCGTAGTTAGGAAATGTTTATCAGAGTAGAACCACCATAATTGATATTAATAATCACATGGGTAAAACCTAAGTTTCTTATTACAATACATTTATAGGGGCAAACCCTATTTTATTGAATTTAAAACATCGTTTATTAGGTAACTTTTATAGCCACATTTTTCCCAAGCCTTCAGTGCTCTCCAGCTGGCTTTCCTTAATTGGCTGTTTACATTGTGTTACATGTAACGCGTTTTAAAAACATTTGTCAGTCGGAAATACTGGTGAGTGAATCCCAGTTTAATCAAGAAACATTTTATCAATTAAAACAGTATTGAGAGCGATCACATTGTTTATTTCTACACAATTACTCATTCAGTATTTGCCACTCGACCGGATCTATGGCTATGGTCAAATTACCCGTTGGCTAACTCGTCGTCCAATGGTAATGCACTGTCATTCAGACTTACTACTACTCGTAGTAATAAATTTTGTATACAAAACCCCATAATACCGGCAGTAATTGAAGAACTACAAAGACTCAATCACCGCTTAATCACATTTGTAAACAATTAAGGTTTTGTAAAACATTCCAAAAAGGTTAACAAAAAGAGGATAAACTCACATTGCTATCTTAGATTTCTCGTGAGGGTTTCCTGGATATAATCTATAATTCATACAAATGTACATTGGTTAGTACCATAACCCTTTGAAAATATTAATGATACCCTCCCCGAGACGGCATTCGAACAACTACGTCGGGCAGAACCACGACAGTTGTTACGGAACCCTATATCAATCGGGCAGTGTAACTGTTATGAAACTAGGGTTATAATACTTACAACGGAGCAGAACCTCGCTAATTAAGGGTATAATACCCGTGTATTATAACTCTTCTACAGAATTAAGATTTAGAATTGAGATTGTGAGCGACGGAAAACGAAAACTGATACGTTCTATTTATAGTTGCTGATATTGACTCTTAGGCGGCCCGCGTAAAACACAGGCCAGGGTTACGCGGCCCGCGTCAACCCTGGTCAACAGAATAGCTTGGCTGAGTCATTGGGTAGGTCCGCCACGATGTCGACACGTGTCGGCTCCGGATGTATCCGCGTGTGATGATCTATCGCGGCCCGCGTCGACTAAACATGAATTCTTACGCGGCCCGCTTTAACTAAAGAAATTAGCGGAGTCAATTCCAGTCTTGATACCGCCCGCGTGAGATGTTGGGGTGGGTCTACGCGGCCCGCCTCAACTTAATTTTTCTTATTTTTGATTTATTTTATATATTAAAACATAATTCGGGCTCGGTTTTTACATACGGGGTGTAATTAAAGACATAATGAGACATTCTATAATATACTAGAGTGTCGGAAATATAAGGGTGTTGGTTTTACCGAGGGTTGTTACATTCTCCCCACCTTGTTTTAGAGCTCGTCCTCGAGATCTACTGAAATAATTGCGGATATTTCTGTTTCATTTCTGCTTCAAGCTCCCATGTGTACTCAGGTCCTCTTTTGGAGTCCCACTTCACTTTGACCAGAACTAGTCTCTTATGCTTGAGATTCTTGACTTTCCTGTCTTCAATTTGTAGAGGCCTTTCTACAAACTTGAGTTGTTCATTTACCTCTATATCCTTAAGTGGTACTATCAGTGATTCATCAGCTAAACACTTTTTGAGATTTGATACATGAAACACGTCATGTATTCCTGCCATTTCCTCTGGCAGTTGTAGCTGATAGGCTACAGGTCCTATTCTTCTAATAATCTTAAAAGGTCCAACATACCTAGGACTTAACTTTCCCCGTTTGATGAATCTTACCACTCCTTTCCAAGGAGAGACTTTCAACAATACTCTATCTCCTACTTGAAATTCCAAGGGTTTTTTCCTGTTATTAGCATAACTTTTCTGTCTATCACGTGCTGCTTTCAGTCGTTCCTTGAATTGAATAATTTTGTCGGTTGTTTCTTGCACTATCTTGTAACACCCCGAAAATATAAAACCTTATATTAAATTTATAAAGTATAAATAACGATAATATACTAATTAGGAATTTTAACCTAGTTAGTTAATTATCTAGAAATGGCTTTTGACAAGGTTAAAAGCTACCAAACTATATGTTGAACATAGTAAAGGGACCTTAGTTGTTAAAATTGAAACTATAACATTGTTTTTAATAAAAATCAAACCAAACCCCCATTTTTGAAAGGGTCTGGTCGCACAAGAGAAGAGCAGGGGCGACACCCCACTCTCACAAAACCTAAAATCACTAGAACTCTCAAATTGAAGGTTAAATCCTGTCCCAAATCAAAGTCCGAGCAGAGATTATTGATCCTCATCGCAAGAGGATTCCAAGGTATGTAAAATTCAAGGAAAACTCTGAATTTGAAATTCTCATGAATTGGGAAAAATCTGAAATTAGGCTTGCATGTATGTGTTATGATGATTAAGGAACAACTATAGTGTTTAGGGACAAACCCTAGACCAATATAAGTTGAAATCATAAGAAAATTTAGTGAAACCTATGAACACCATTGTAGGTGATTTGTGAATTATGTGTAATTTGATGAACACTAGGAAATAGATTGTTGATTTTGTGTAATTTGATGATTTGGAAGTGAATTCAGAAATCCAGAAGCTAACAATCTTGTAAAATGTTAATTGAAGTGAAATTAGGGCTAAATGACAAGCTAGGAACTTGTCATATAATCTTGTGATAAATCTGCCTTTAAGGTGTTTGTGAAAATGCCTCAAAGAAGGCTTAAAAATAGAAATTTAAAGCTTTAACGCATAATTATGAGGTTTCGGCATATTATGCGAAGTGAAGTCTAAAGAGAGTTCTAAACGTGTCTTGAATTGAACTCTATAGGAAAAGATACCGGGACGTCGAGTGGACAAGCCGGTGGTGATTCGCGGTTGAAGGGCGTACGTTAAGGTATGTAACTTGACCTGTTACATTGAATAGATTGTGATTATTAATAAATGCGTAATTGGATTTTTAGAATAAGGTTGTTTTGAGTTAAAGTAATAATGTTGCGATAGTGAATAAAAGGTCAAAATTTGATTAGAACTCGTTGGTAGTCGTAACAAAGGAGGATTCCTTTGACTAGCCGAACGGGTCGAATAATCAAATAAAGCACGGATAGTGCTACATAATGTGATTAAATTGTCATTTGTTATCATTTGATAATTGACACATAAAAATAGGAGAAACTAGAATGTTGGTTTAATCGAATGAAAGAAATGATAAATTGTGTGTGTGTGGTAAACAAACAAAACAGTTCAAAATGTGTATTTGCAGGGCCTACCGTAAGTTACGGTATCACCGTAACTTACGGTGGAGGTTAAATGCTTACGGTGGAATTCGTCTGATTTACGGTGAACATTGTTGAAAATCAACTACCGTAACTTACGATAGGACCGTAAGTTACAGTGGAACCTGACACAAATTGTATATTTTTATAATTGTAACTATTTGAATTCACTTTGATTCTAGTTCATTTATGGATTATTTATAAGCATTCTAATGCAAATGTTTTATGCAAACATTTCAATTTAGGTACTTAAGGACTACGGATGATGATCAAGCAAACTTTTGAAGAACCGAACACATATTTTTGAAGCTTCCGCATATATTTAAGTCGTTTTGAACAATGTTACGATTTTAAAGTGTTTTGCTAAACAACCTTTAAAATGTTTTAATTAGTTAGTAGAAAACTAATGTGGATACTTTAATACTCTACTTTTGGATCTTATTATATAAAATGATTGTAGAATTCACATATATCGTATATTTACATTTAAATAAATATGGGTGTTACAAGTTGGTAATCAGAGCTCAAGGTTGTCAAGAAGTGTTCGGTTCAAGCTTGATCGATCGTCCGGTAAGAATTAACTTATTTTGCTAATAAATTATGTACTACGTAAAGAATGAGAAATGAACAAATATGCATGAAAAGAGTGTGTAAGCTCACTCAAAAACAAGAAATACATGAAACAAGAATAATTAAATCAAGTTACGAACTTGATTGAATTGAAGCAAGAATAATTAAATCAAGTTATGAGCTTGATTGGATTGAAACAAGAACGATTAAATCAAGTTATGAACTTGATTAAATCAAAACAAGTAAAGCATGTGTTATAAATGGAATGTTTAACAACCTATGTAAACATTTCAGAAATAGAGATGGCTGATGAAGGTAATGATAATGCGGTGCCAAGAGTCACCGAACAAATGAGGGAAGTGATTGCCGAAGAGGTTGGAAAGGCGATCGAAAACAGTTTGTCGGGCTTTATTGATAAAATTCAAAACACAGTTTTATCAATAGTAGAAGAGAGAATCAAGAAATTGGAAGATGATTCAAATTCAGCAAAGGAAAAGCATGGTGGACGAAAGCCTTGTTCATACAAGGAATTCATGGCCTGTAAACCACCAATATATAATGGGGAGGTTGATCCAATTGTGTGCCAACGATGGCTAAGTAATATCGAAGGAGTATTCGAGAGAACTCATTGTGATGAAAATGACTACGTAGCTTATGGTACAGGTCAATTAAGAGGTCAAGCGAAAGACTGGTGGGATAACAAAAAGAAGGAGATTGGAAGTGAAGCGGCTAAGGCCATGACATGGGAGGAGTTTAAGACGCCGTTTCTTAAACACCATAGTCCCAAAGCGGTCATAAATAGAATCAAGGAAGAGTTCATGCAACTCAGACACAAGGGTGAATCCATAGACAAGATCACGGGGATGTTTATGGACAAGATAAAGTTCTGTGATGATTTGGTGACAAATGAAGAACAAAAGGTCTATTACTACCATAACATGCTAAGTGCGGAGTATAGAGAGTTCATAACCCCTTCAAAATACGAGACCCTTACCGAGATTGTCAATGCTGCTCGGGAAAGGGAGATCGAACTGAAAAAGAGTATAGAACGGGGTGAACGAAGGGCACAAGATGTGAATCCAAGCCCTACTAAGAAGGCACAAACAAACGAAAGCGCAAAGAAGTCTGATACGAAAGGCGGGTCGCCAAGTTGCAGAATCTGCGGGAAGGGTCATAAAGGCGAATGCCGTTACAAGGATAAGCCTTGTCCCATATGCAAGAAAACGGGACATATGGCTATATCGTGCCCGGAGAAAGTGACGGTTTGTTACAAGTGTTATCGAACGGGTCACAAAAAGTCGGAATGTCCGGAATTGGTTGGAAAGAATGATGGGCAGGACCCGAAAGGTGAAGCCCCAAAAGCAAAGGCAAGATCTTTTCAACTGACCGCCGCAGAAGCGAAGGTTGAACCTGACGTGGTCTCAGGTATATTTACTGTAAATTCGATTCCTGCACGTGTGTTATTTGATACGGGTGCGAATAAATCCTTTGTTTCATATGGATTTATTCGACATCCTTCATTTGTTCTAACAAAATTACCTGTGCCCTTAGAAGTAGAGATAGGTAATAACAAGAGCTTTATTGTTTGTGATGTATGTGAAAATTGTAAACTGAGCATTGACGATGAAGAATATTTGATAAATCTAATCCCGATGTCGATGGGAGAATTTCAAGTAGTCGTTGGGATGGATTGGCTATCTCGACACCATGCAAAGGTCGTGTGCTTCCGTAAAGAGATAAAACTAACATCTCCGAGCGGGAAACACGTCACCATTTATGGCGAAAAAGGAGGCAACCCCATAGTATGCTCAATGTTGAAAGCTCACAAGCTAATGAAGCGAGGATGCAAGGCATTCATGATATACGCTAATGAGCCCGAAAAAGAATCACGAAAGATTGGAGATGTACCGATAGTACGAGATTATGAAGATGTTTTTCCGGAAGATTTACCGGGGATACCGCCTGAACGGGAAATAGAGTTCGGGATCGAATTGATTCCGGGCGCGAAACCCGTAGCAAAAGCCCCGTACCGACTTGCACCGTCGGAATTACAAGAGTTGATGTCCCAAATTCAAGACCTGCTTGACAAGGGATTCATAAGGCCGAGTGTGTCTCCTTGGGGCGCACCGGTGTTGTTCGTAAGAAAGAAAGACGGGAGCATGCGCATGTGTATCGATTACCGGGAGTTAAACAAACTCACGGTAAAGAACCGATACCCGCTCCCGAGAATAGATGACTTATTCGACCAACTACAAGGCGCGAACTGGTTTTCAAAAATTGACCTTAGGTCGGGGTATCACCAACTAAAGGTCAAAGAAGAAGATGTGCCGAAGACGGCTTTCCGCACGAGATACGGACATTACGAATTCCTCGTGATGTCATTTGGGCTAACAAACGCACCCGCGGCTTTCATGGACCTCATGAACCGGGTTTGCAAGCCAATGTTGGATAAGTCGGTCATCGTGTTTATCGATGATATCTTGGTATACTCGAAAAGTGAAGCTGAACACGCACACCACTTACAAGAAGTGTTAGAGACACTTAGACGAGAGAAGCTATATGCAAAATTCTCTAAATGTGCCTTTTGGTTACGAGAGGTTCAATTTTTAGGCCATGTCATAAATGCCGACGGAGTATTGGTGGATCCGTCAAAGATAGAGGCTGTGTCAAAATGGAATCCCCCGAAGAACCCTTCAGAAATTAGAAGCTTTTTGGGGCTTGCGGGGTACTATAGGAGATTCATTAAAGATTTCTCTAAGATTGCGTCACCGCTAACAAAGCTAACCCAAAAGAAAGCAAAGTTTAATTGGGGAGTCGATCAAGAAAAAGCGTTTCAAACGCTAAAAGAAAAGCTAACTCAAGCTCCGGTACTGACATTACCGGACGGAGTCGAAGACATGGTGGTTTATTCGGATGCTTCACTGTCGGGACTCGGTTGTGTGCTGATGCAACGGGGCAAGGTAATAGCCTATGCCTCGAGACAATTGAAGATACACGAGAAGAAATATCCCACGCACGATCTCGAGTTGGCTGCGGTGGTATTTGCCTTAAAAATATGGAGGCATTACTTGTATGGGGTAAAGTGCACCATATTCACCGACCACAAGAGCTTGAAATACTTCTTCGATCAAAAGGAGTTAAATATGTGACAAAGGCGATGGCTAGAAACGGTGAAAGACTACGATTGTGAAATACATTATCACCCCGGAAAGGCTAATGTGGTGGCGGGTGCTCTAAGCAGAAAAGCGGACTATGTCCCAATACGAGTAAGATCGATGCAACTCGTGGTGACCTCAGGTATACTTGAACGTATTCGAGAGGCGCAATTCGAAGCAATGAAAGAAGAGAATTGGAAGAAAGAAAGAATAATCGGTCAATTGAAAGATTTGTCGGATGGGAATCACGGGTTAAAGACTCGATCCGGAAGGATATGGGTCCCACATACCTGTGGAGTGAAGGCGCTTCTACTTAATGAAGCTCATAAATCCCGTTATTCAATTCATACGGGTGCGACCAAGATGTACAATGATTTGAAACAAAATTATTGGTGGCCCGGAATGAAGAGGGATGTGGCGAAGTATGTGGAAAAATGCTTGACATGTTTACAAGTCAAGGCAGAGCATCAGAAACCATACGACAAACTCCAACCGTTAGATATTCCGGTTTGGAAATGGGAACATATCACAATGGACCTACTGACCAAGTTGCCTAAAACGAATCGTGGTTTTGATGCCATATGGGTAGTGGTGGATCGATTGACGAAAAGTGCTCACTTCATTCCGATTCGTGAGACTTACACGTCAGAAAAGATGTCAGAAGTTTATACCAATGAAATCATAGCACGTCATGGGGTGCCGGTGTCCATTGTGTCTGATAGGGATACCCGGTTTACTTTGAATTTCTGGCGAGATTTCCAAGAGCAAATGGGGACCAAATTATTCATTAGCACTGCGTACCATCCTCAAACGGATGGACAAAGCGAAAGAACGATACAAACATTGGGGGACATGCTACGGGCGTGTATAATCGACTTTGGAGGCAGTTGGGATGTTCACCTACCGTTAGTCGAGTTTTCGTATAACAACAGTTACCAATCTAGTATTAAGATGGCACCATACGAAATGCTTTACGGTAGGAAGTGTCGAACCCCGGTATGTTGGGGTGAAGTGGGTCCACGTGAACTCGCTCATCAAGATATAGTACGAGCTACGAATGAAAAGATAGATATAGTTCGGGCACATTTGAAAGCGGCTCAAGACAGACAAAAGGCGTATGCTGATAAAAGAAAAAGGCCAATCGAATTCCAGGTTGGCGACATGGTCATGCTAAAAGTTTCCCCTTGGAAGGGCGTTATTAGATTCAGAAAAAAGGGGAAGTTAAGCCCGAGGTTTATTGGACCATTTAAAATTATCGGGAAAGTTGGCAAGGTAGCTTACCGTCTTGAATTACCGGAGGAGCTAAGTGGAATTCATGGCACGTTCCACGTGTCACAATTAAGAAAGTGCCTAGCAGACGAAACGGCCTATATCCATTACGATGATATCGAAGTGGATAATAGTCTGAATTATGCGGTGAGACCGGTGGAGATTTTAGATCGAAAGGTCAAACTTTTACGAAATAAACAAATTGACCAAGTCAAAGTCAAATGGGAGCATAGGAAAGGTTCGGACACTACATGGGAGTCCGAAGAGGAGATGCGACGTCTTCACCCTACATTATTTGGTACGTATTTCGGTTTCGGGGACGAAACCCTTTTTAAGGGGGGTGGACTTGTAACACCCCGAAAATATAAAACCTTATATTAAATTTATAAAGTATAAATAACGATAATATACTAATTAGGAATTTTAACCTAGTTAGTTAATTATCTAGAAATGGCTTATGACAAGGTTAAAAGCTACCAAACTATATGTTGAACATAGTAAAGGGACCTTAGTTGTTAAAATTGAAACTATAACATTGTTTTTAATAAAAATCAAACCAAGCCCCCATTTTTGAAAGGGTCTGGTCGCACAAGAGAAGAGCAGGGGCGACACCCCACTCTCACAAAACCTAAAATCACTAGAACTCTCAAATTGAAGGTTAAATCCTGTCCCAAATCAAAGTCCGAGCAGAGATTATTGATCCTCATCGCAAGAGGATTCCAAGGTATGTAAAATTCAAGGAAAACTCTGAATTTGAAATTCTCATGAATTGGGAAAAATCTGAAATTAGGCTTGCATGTATGTGTTATGATGATTAAGGAATAACTATAGTGTTTAGGGACAAACCCTAGACCAATATAAGTTGAAATCATAAGAAAATTTAGTGAAACCTATGAACACCATTGTAGGTGATTTGTGAATTATGTGTAATTTGATGAACACTAGGAAATAGATTGTTGATTTTGTGTAATTTGATGATTTGGAAGTGAATTCAGAAATCCAGAAGCTAACAATCTTGTAAAATGTTAATTGAAGTGAAATTAGGGCTAAATGACAAGCTAGGAACTTGTCATATAATCTTGTGATAAATCTGCCTTTAAGGTGTTTGTGAAAATGCCTCAAAGAAGGCTTAAAAATAGAAATTTAAAGCTTTAACGCATAATTATGAGGTTTCGGCATATTATGCGAAGTGAAGTCTAAAGAGAGTTCTAAACGTGTCTTGAATTGAACTCTATAGGAAAAGATACCGGGACGTCGAGTGGACAAGCCGGTGGTGATTCGCGGTTGAAGGGCGTACGTTAAGGTATGTAACTTGACCTGTTACATTGAATAGATTGTGATTATTAATAAATGCGTAATTGGATTTTTAGAATAAGGTTGTTTTGAGTTAAAGTAATAATGTTGCGATAGTGAATAAAAGGTCAAAATTTGATTAGAACTCGTTGGTAGTCGTAACAAAGGAGGATTCCTTTGACTAGCCGAACGGGTCGAATAATCAAATAAAGCACGGATAGTGCTACATAATGTGATTAAATTGTCATTTGTTATCATTTGATAATTGACACATAAAAATAGGAGAAACTAGAATGTTGGTTTAATCGAATGAAAGAAATGATAAATTGTGTGTGTGTGGTAAACAAACAAAACAGTTCAAAATGTGTATTTGCAGGGCCTACCGTAAGTTACGGTATCACCGTAACTTACGGTGGAGGTTAAATGCTTACGGTGGAATTCGTCTGATTTACGGTGAACATTGTTGAAAATCAACTACCGTAACTTACGGTAGGACCGTAAGTTACGGTGGAACCTGACACAAATTGTATATTTTTATAATTGTAACTATTTGAATTCACTTTGATTCTAGTTCATTTATGGATTATTTATAAGCATTCTAATGCAAATGTTTTATGCAAACATTTCAATTTAGGTACTTAAGGACTACGGATGATGATCAAGCAAACTTTTGAAGAACCGAACACATATTTTTGAAGCTTCCGCATATATTTAAGTCGTTTTGAACAGTGTTACGATTTTAAAGTGTTTTGCTAAACAACCTTTAAAATGTTTTAATTAGTTAGTAGAAAACTAATGTGGATACTTTAATACTCTACTTTTGGATCTTATTATATAAAATGATTGTAGAATTCACATATATCGTATATTTACATTTAAATAAATATGGGTGTTACATATCTCAGGTCCAGATAGTTGCTTTTCCTCAATTTCTGCCCAACAGACTGGGGTTCGGCACTTTCGTCCATAAAGTGCTTCGAATGGTGCAGCATTGATACTTGTGTGATAACTATTATTATAAGAAAATTCTATTAAAGGTAAGTGATCATCCCAATTACCTCCAAAATCAATTACACAAGCTCTAAGCATATCTTCCATTATTTGAATTGTCCTTTCGCATTGTCCATCCGTTTGAGGATGATAAGCCGTGCTTAACTTTAACTTGGTTCCCATTGCCTTTTGGAAACTTGACCAAAAATGAGATGTAAACCGACTATCCCTATCAGAAACAATTGATAAAGGAATGCCATGTAAAGAAACAATTTCATTTACATACAACTTAGATAATTGTTCCATGCTAATTGTTTCCTTCATTGGTAGGAAATGAGCTGACTTGGTTAACCTATCTACAATCACCCAGATTGTATCATTTCCTTTCTTTGTTTTGGGTAATTTAGTAACAAAATCCATTGTTATAAATTCCCATTTCCACACTGGCATTTCTAATTTCTGTAACAAACCTGAGGGTTTCTGGTGTTTAGCTTTAACTTGTAAACAAGTTAAACATTTAGAAACATAGGCTGCTATGTCCTTTTTCATTCCTATCCACCAGAAATTTTTCCTTAAATCCTGGTACATTTTATCACTTCCTGGATGCATCGTATATTTAGACTTATGGGCCTCTTCTAGTATATGATGACGTAGATTTCCTACTTTAGGTATCCACATTCTCTTTTCATGGAATCTCCAAATTCCATCTGTTCCTTGTTCCAATTCTTTTAGCATACCTTTTAATTTTTCAGAATCATCCTTGATTACTGATTCTTGTGTTTCTCTTATCTGATCATTTAAATCTATTTGCAGATTTAATTTAAGAGAACGTACCCTTTTTGGCTTTTCATGATATTTTTGGCTTAAAGCATCTGCCACTACATTTGCTTTTCCTTCATGATACTGGATATCACAATCATAATCACTAAGAAATGCCATCCAATGTCTTTGTCTCATATTCAACTCTTTCTGCCCGAAAACATACCTTAAACTTTTGTGATCAGTAAATATGGTAAACTTACTACCATAAAGGTAATGTCTCCAAATCTTAAGAGCAAAAATTATAGCTCCTAATTCTAAATCATGGGTTGAATAATTTTCTTCATGATTCTTAAGTTGTCTAGATGCGTAAGCTATAACCTTTTGTCGTTGCATCAACACACATCCATATCCTAATCTAGAAGCATCACAATAGACTATGAAATCTTCAGTTCCTTCTGGTAATGCTAGTATGGGTGTATGGGTTAATCTTTGCTTAAGAATTCTAAATGCTTCTTCTTGTTTTATTCCCCATTCAAACTTAACAGATTTACAGGTTAGCTTTGTTAAGGGAATGGCTATTCTAGAAAAATCTTGAGTAAATCTTCTATAATAACCAGCCAATCCTAAGAAACTTCTAACCTCAGTTGGTGACTCAGGGGTTTTCCATTTAGTAATTGCCTCAATCTTTGTTGGATCTACATGAATTCCTTCATGATTAACTAGGTGTCCAAGGAATTGTACCTGTTCTAACCAAAATTCGCACTTAGAAAACTTAGCATAAAGTTTTTCCTTTCTTAACAAACTTAAAAGTGCGTGCAAATGCTTTGCATGATCCTCTTTATTCTTAGAATAAATTAGAATATCATCTATGAAGACAATTATGAATTTATCCAAATATGGCTTACATATTCGGTTCATCATGTCCATAAATGCAGCTAGGGCATTGGTTAAACCAAATGGCATGACAGTAAATTCATAATGACCATACCTTGTTCTAAATGCGGTCTTAGGAATGTCCTCTTCCTGTACCTTCAATTGATGATATCCTGACCTTAAATCGATTTTAGAGAAAAATCGGGCTCCTTGCAGTTGATCAAACAGATCATCGATTCTCGGTAATGGGTACCGATTCTTAATTGTGACTTTGTTCAATTCACGGTAGTCAATGCACATACGCATTGATCCGTCCTTCTTTTTAACAAAGAGTATCGGCGCTCCCCATGGCGACGAACTTGGCTGTATGAATCCCTTCTCTAACAATTCGTCTAATTGTTTCTTTAATTCCTGCATTTCAGAAGGTGCCAAACGGTAGGGTGCTTTGGCAATCGGTGCTGTTCCTGGTATCAAATGGATTCTGAATTCAACTTTTCTATCCGGAGGTTGCCCTGGCAATTCTTCTGGAAATACATCTGAAAACTGAGATACTACGGGAATATCTTTTAGTTCTTTTCCTTTAGTGTTAATGATTATAGAAATCAAATACACTATAGAACATTTTCTCATACAACTTGCAGTTTTCATCACAGAGATAAATTTAGTGGACTTAGAAGATTTATCTCCTTTAATTGTGATCGTTTTACCTTTTGGTGAATTTACTTGAATTAACTTTTGATCACATAAAATACTGGCTTTATTGGCTATTAACCAATCCATTCCTAAAACAACATCAAATCTTGTCGGACTCATGGGATAAAGATTTGCCATAAATTTCTGATTTAAAATTTTTATTCTTGCTCCCTGCAAGATTTCAGAAATTCTAATAGTTTCTCCATTGGCTGTCTCTACTAAGCATTCGTGTGATAGTTTAGTTAATGACTGATTTAAAATTTTGCAAAACGATGCATTAATAAAACTTTGGTTTGCACCAGAGTCAAATAATACTTTAGCAAAGACATCATTAACTAAAAACGTACCAGCTATGACATCTGGAATCATCTTGGCTTCTTCTGCAGTCAGAACAAATGCTCTAGCATTTTTAGTATTCTTGTTGTCTGGAGCTGGAGCTAATTTTGGACAATTTAGCTTGAAATGACCTTGTTCTCCGCAATTGTAACATACCTTGCTGTTAGCTTTCTTCCTGCAGTTTTCTTCCTTGTGTCCCGATATTTTGCAAAAGTTACAATATATGGAGCATCTTCCGGAATGCTTTCTTTTGCAATACCTACAGTAGGGTGTAGATGTAGAACCTATATTTTTCCCACGGTTAGAATTTCCAGAACGAAATTCTTGGGTCAACTTCTGGGTTAGGTTCCTCCTTTGATCCTCTTCTCGGGTACGAACTAACTCATCAGTTAAGGTATTGGCTAGTTCTACAGCTTCTTCTATGGTTTGAGGTCTAGCTGCCTTGACTACGTGTCTTATCTCCCCAATTAATCCCCAAATATAACGGGAGATTAACACTGGTTCTGGTGAAGCAAGAGTTGGCACTATCCTAGCATATTCGAAGAATAACTTTGTGTACCCCTTGCTATCCACACCAGTCATCCTAAGGTTTAGGAATTTGTTTGCTATCTGTTCTTTTTCATTTGGAGGGCAGAATTTCCTTTCTACCTTGTCCTTAAACTCTTCCCATTCCATATTATAAGTTCTATCACTTCCTTTTGTTTGGAGGATATTGTTCCACCATTCTAGTGCTGCATTCTTAAACAGATTAGAAGCAAACAGTATCTTATCTTCTTCAGCACACTTGCTTATCCTTAAGACTGCCTCAGTCTTTTCTATCCAGCGTAAGGTTGCAATGGCCCCTTCATTGCCCGAGAATTCCATTGGTTTACAAGAACAAAATTCCTTATAAGAACAACCATAAGGCATGGTTCTTCTTCTTTTGGGAATGGGCATTTGAAGTACAGGTCCATTGTTCACGCTGTGTTCTGGTTCACTTGGTCGCTTACTGCTATGCTTACTTTTATTATCAGCATCTTTAACAGTTTGAAGAATAAATGGCATTGCATCTATAATTCCCTGGGCTACTATGTGTTGGATAGCACTATTGTCCACTTGATTGTTATTGTTATTGATGTTTGGATTCTCATTAACCACGTTAATGTTACTCTGGTTATCATTATTCAGATTTCCTTGATTTCCTTCATCGGCCATCTGAATTTTAAACATTTACTCCATATTAATATCACAAATAATGGGTAATATAGTTAATCACATGACACACAATTTAACCAAAACCGTCGATCATTGCGACTTGTACTCTATTATGCGTCTATTACACACTAGTACAGAATTAAAGATTATAATACCAACAGAAAGAAAATTACACTAATAGTAATATGCCTCCGTACACACATATTTTATTTTATTTTATTTTTTTATTATATTACTATTACCATTCCTCCATTCTCACATTCACGGATATGGATTTATCCAAAAATCCATATTGCGCTCATCGTATTTCCATACGAGACGTTCTCCCACCTGACGCATTCTCTCACTGCTCTCTAAAATTTCCTCCCCGAAAGTCCTAAGTTCTTGGACGTTTTCTGCACTCATTGGGGGTGCAGGTTCTCGGACTGGGTTTGGAATCTGGGGTGCGGGTTCCTGATATGGGGGTGACAATTCCTGAAATCGGTAAGGATCCTCTAAAATTTCCCTAATACATTCATCTTGGTAATAGGGATCTAAAGGGTCCATACCTGGGTAGGCTTCTATGTTCCGTATGGGTGGATATTCCTGGATAGGGTAACGTTGCACAAAATCCCTATTATCATCCCACCAGGGGTCGTAATTTGGATCTAGAGGGTTTGGCGCAGGTACCCTAGGGATTTCTTATGGGTTAAAGTCATGCATCTCCACTTGGTTTTCCTGGTTTTCTATCTCCATGGGTTGATCTTGGATTGGTAGCTGTGGTTGGGGTGCTACTAATTGTTCCAGACTTAGGTCAGCAGCAGTTGGGGCTAGGATATGAAAATTACCTAGGCTTCTATTAAGCATATCCTGTGTATGGTCATCGGTTCTACGCTTAGCAGCTGCTAGAACTCTTTGCTGTTGCAACTTTCGCATTCTCTTCCTACGAGCAAAAGCTTCCTTGCTGAACCATCCCCGTTTCTTATTAGGGAATGGCTCTTCTGACTGAGCTCTAAAAGCAAACACTCCTTCTTCCTGATCAGCAGAATACCCAGAAAGGGCAGGCTGTGATGAAGTACCTTCACTCTTAGGTGATTCACACAACAGAAGATTCATGTCTGAAGGTCCTTGATCACTCATACTGTAAACTAACAGATAGTCAAATAACACATAACAAATAAATACAGTTATGCATATATTTCTATAATTTATTTCCTAACACAAAATTTATAATTTAAGTGTCAGCAGAACACTTCTTTGGCTCAGACCAGTGGCTAGGCTCTGATACCACCTTCTGTCGCAACCCCCGATCCCTGATTCCTGGGAACGGGCGGACGCGATCTCAGAGTTCGGTGGTATCAGGTTATTTATCTTGCAGCGGAATTTACATCAGGACCGTAGTTAGGAAATGTTTATCAGAGTAAAACCACCATAATTGATATTAATAATCACATGGGTAAAACCCAAGTTTCTTATTACAATACATTTATAGGGATAAACCCTATTTTATTGAATTTAAAACATCGTTTATTAGGTAACTTTTATAGCCACATTTTTCCCAAGCCTTCAGTGCTCTCCAGCTGGCTTTCCATAATTGGTTGTTTACATTGTGTTATCTGTAACGCGTTTTAAAAACATTTGTCAGTCAGAAATACTGGTGAGTGAATCCCAGTTTAATCAAGAACCATTTTATCAATTAAAACAGTATTGAGAGCGATCACATTGTTTATTTCTACACAATTACTCATTCAGTATTTGCCACTCGACCGAATCTATGGCTATGGTCAAATTACCCATTGGCTAACTCGCCGTCCAATGGTAATGCACTGTCATTCAGACTTACTACTACTCGTAGTAATAAATTTTGTATACAAAACCCCATAATACCGGCAGTAATTGAAGAACTACAAAGAGTCAATCACCGCTTAATCACATTTGTAAACAATTAAGGTTTTGTAAAACATTCCAAAAAGGTTAACAAAAAGAGGATAAACTCACATTGCTATCTTAGATTTCTCGTGAGGGTTTCCTGGATATAATCTATAATGTGACAACCCTCACCAAACCAGGTATCCGTACAAATTAATTAATATTTAATTAATGCTTAATTACTGTGCTTGCTTACAGTTGTGAATAAACTGCTACTTGAATTCTGATACATACACGTACATGCATCATACTTTATTGCCGTCACTCCATTATTTACACAGAACTATAGTGACAAACTTGATGCACAAAAGCACAGTAGCACAATGAACGGATAACCCAGTAAACATGCTGACATAGCCAGCATCAGACAGGCACTGTCTCTAAGGCCAGTATGAGCCGGGAATAGATTACTACACTAGTAGGGAGTGTAGGGAGGTGAGGATTATAGAAATGCGTCACTAGGTGATAGTTATAGTGACCGGATGTGCCCGAAACATGCTTTAACTACAAAATCTTGCACTTTATTACAAAATTCAGCAATTAAGCTAACTAGTAAAGTGCAAAAACATGGGAAAATAATACTAGACACTTCCCAAAGTGTCGGGAATTCATTGTGTCACTAAAACAAATATTAACGACACTTTAAATGCTTATTTAGCACTTTAACGGATTAATATCCAACCGAACAACCGGACTTTACCCGGAACATAAAAATATTGTCAATGACATTGTTTTTCCTTTTCTGAGCTAGTTAGGGTCCCCGAACACCTTAACACCCGTTATATTACATAACACACTAGTAACTATTTTAATCTCTAACCAAACAAACTAATCACTAAACTATTTAGTTAAAATCCAACTAAATACCCCCCCCCCCCCCAACCGATCGGTCCCCATGTAGGACACACTCCACAAATTCTTTGATTATTTTATTAATCCATGTCCCATATCAAGGTTACACATTACACCATGGATAATAGTTTGTGATGGTCCATAAGTATGTATGAGGAACAAACACTTACATTCGCTAAACACTTCAAAAAAATTTGATCTCTCTCTTCCTCTTGCCTTGTAATCGGCTGCCATCATACCACCACCATATCACCACCATCAACGTCTTGTTCAACCATTTTCTACATACACAAGGTGCAAGGGATCATACAAACAAACCCGGTGCTCTCGGAAGTTCAAGGACCGCTTTTGTATTCTTTTATCCACCACTTTTACGCCTTTGATCTTCCCTAGCCTTGTGCTAGTTGTAAGTGCTTCTAAACACTCTCTTGTTCTTATTTAAAGTGGTTAATATGAGGTTTAACGGATAAAAATCGAGAACACTAAAGATCAAAACTAAAAGACTTGAAAGTATGATGAACTAGTTGGTTAAAAAGAAACTAGTGGTATAAATCATGATAAATCTGAAATAAACAAACCATAATCTGCTGTAACAGACTCGTGATCTGATTTTAATCATATTAGAAAGGTTGGCAAACGTATGGGTGCGTTTTAGTAACATTTAACCTTCAAACAGCAAGCTGATCTGCACTTCCAGCCGACTTTAACTGGCTGTAACAGGTCCTTAACTAAATGAAAAATGTATTTTCTGAAGTCTAGATATATGTACTATGAAATACGGTTCTAATGACACCGGAATCATAATTTTTGGACTTCGTTTACTATTTTTAAGGTGTCGTTTTGTAACAGCAGCTAGAGCTGCATTTTTACAGCAGTAAATGGGAGTTATGTTTTCCGTCATAACTCGAATTCCGTGTAGAGTTAAATCATGAAATTTTTACTGTAGATGACCACCGATGTATTTGTAATTCTCCCACTGGAATTTCGTAAATCGGACTCTCAATGAATTTTAAATAAATTATTCCGCGGACTGTGGTCAGAAATAGGTAAACCTGATTTCAGTCCGGAAAATCATTTTCTATAAAATATTGGTAATGATTTGGACCCCGATATTTTTACACAATAATTTTTAGTTCGTATAAGACATTCTACAAAAATTTGGGAATTTTTGGAATAAGATAACTATTTTAATAAATTACCCGAAAACAGCCCAGTTTTGTGTTTTGAAACTGAAACGATATAAATAGTGTTCTGCATGTCTGAATGTCGGGTTGGTTAATTTAGAACTGATTGAATGATTTTACAAAATAAAATGATACGCTAGTAAGCGTGGACGCCTCCGTTTACAGAGGAAACTCTGGCGAAATTTTTCCAGAAAATATAACACTTAGAAATGTTTTTGGTGACAAGTGTTATAAATATATTTTTAACTTGTTTTCCAAAATATAAATTTTGCCATGATTCTTATTACAAAATAACCAAGTGTCAGAGGTAGATTTTCGTAAATGAAACTTGTTAAATATATATTGAGAATATATATTCCATAATAAAACGCTTGTGTGCTTACGTGATTATTTTGTAAACTAGAGATATATTATTTTTAGAGTAAAAATAATACTACTTGGGAATATCATGAAAATACGACTCCAAAATAATACCAACGCCCTCACGAACAAATATTTAAGTTACGCCGGTATTGTTATAACAACGCGAACTTTAAAACGTAACTTATGTATATTTCGGAATTATAACGTATACGTATGTTTTGATAAAAGCATTATTTTGGAAATCGTATGGAATAAAATGTAATATTTTTGGGAAAAATATGTATATTTTGGAGATAGAATATTTTAGGCAAATGAATAAAAATATATTTTATTAAGTGAGACTTAATAATATATTTTTGGAATTACAAAAACGTACATGTATTAAAACCCCCATCCTTGGGAAGGAATATACTGATTAAATATATAAGAAGTGTGAACACGGAATAGTTACCTAACTATTTCTCCAACAAAACGTTAAACCTTAAGCCAAGGCACGGCCGTCCGTCTAATAGGAATTAGTACGTGTAGGTCGTCACGCAGCAGATAGAGTTGGAGATTGACGTTGCTGGATACGCACTTCAGTGAGTTCATGTCCCCCTTTTCTCTTAACTGTTTTCAGTTTTTATACTGCGGGGGTGAAATACATGTTACTATGATTACGAATACTTTTTACATGGTATGGTTAGCTTAAGGAGGGTTTACTACTTAGATCATGTGAGTGGGTAGGCGGGAACTGGAGGGTCGTAAGTGGTAGATCTATCTGGGTGTAGCGAGCCCAACCCCTGAGCCCGCTTAGTGGACCAGGTGGTGACTTTGAGCCCGACGCAAAATCTGCTAGGTTTGAGTCTTCCTACAGCACTTCACACATATCATTGGCTTTGCAACCCAATGGTGATCTCTTTTTCCTTAATTGCTACATACCAGGGACTTTTATACATACTTACAACATTTTCAAATGTTTGTACATACTCACTTACGCATGAACTCGCTCAACTTTATGTTGACTTTTCAAACTACATGTATTTCAGGAAACTAACGGATCTGGCACGGTATGCACGTATTTTCAAGCTGCGTTTGAATAAAGAAGTCATCCAGGGTTTAGAAGGTGTAACCTCCTCCTGGACAGGTTACATATCTCTAAACCTAGTATTGTTTAAAGTCTTTTGCTAAGTCTTTATAAACTCAATTAAATCAAGTTAAGGTTTGTAACTTGTTATGTGATTATTGAAAATGGGATTTTTCTAACTTTATTAATGGATAAATATCTCATGTTTTTATCATATAGTATGGTTATGATTGTTGCTATGGTATTAAGAAGTCACACCAAATAAACCCACGCTTTCGCAAAGCTAGGGTGTGACATATAATTCATACAAATGTACATTGGTTAGTACCATAACCCTTTGAAAATATTAATGATACCCTCCCCGAGACGGCATTCCAACAACTACGTCGGGCAGAACCACGACAGTTGTTACGGAACCCTAAATCAATCGGGCAGCGTAACTGTTATGAAACTAGGGTTATAATACTTACAACGGAGCTGAACCTCGCTAATTAAGGGTATAATACCCGTGTATTATAACTCTTCTACAGAATTAAGATTTAGAATTGAGATTGTGAGCGACAGAAAACGAAAACTGATACGTTCTATTTATAGTTGCTGATATTGACTCTTAGGCGGCCCGCGTAAAACACAGGCCAGGGATACGCGGCCCGCGTAAACCTGGTCAACAGAATAGCTTGGCTGAGTCGTTGGGTAGGTCCGCCACGATGTCGACACGTGTCGGCTCCGGATGTATCCGCGTGTGATGATCTATCGCGGCCCGCGTCGACTAAACATGAATTCTTACGCGGCCCGCTTTAACTAAAGAAATTAGCGGAGTCAATTCCAGTCTTGATACCGCCCGCGTGAGATGTTGGGGTGGGTCTACGCGGCCCGCCTCAACTTCATTTTTCTTATTTTTGATTTATTTTATATATTAAAACATAATTCGGGCTCGGTTTTTACATACGGGGTGTAATTAAAGACATAATGAGACATTCTATAATATACTAGAGTGTCGGAAATATAAGGGTGTTGGTTTTACCGAGGGTTGTTACAAATATAGAGAGATTGAGAAGTAAAGAAAATGAGAGAATTCTTATTCATTGAGTATGTAATACCAATTACATAAAACCCCAGGCTTAACATTAATACAAAGGCAATCAATAGATGGAGGTTACATATGTGGAGAGTCACAACATTATGATGCATTCATAACAATATTTTCTTTTTCATTTTATTTATGTTAAAGTTGGTTCTTATGGAGCAATTTGGTTATAAATTATAAGGTGTTTTATTTCTATAGAGAAAGTTTAGCCAGTTTCGGCTATAGATATATAACTTAAACTAGGATATATTTTATATAAACTTTAATGTTTACAATGTATATTGGTGTATATTTATATATGTTTTAAAACATAAATTTGAATATATATATATATATATATATATAATTTTAGTTTATATAAATTCAGATAGTTTTATGTATATTATTATACTAATATATGTTGACAATATATTTTTATATTATTAAAATATATTTTTACAGTTTTTTCCACCATTAGTAAATGTGCAAGGATCGAAAATATACAATATATTATTTTCGTACATGTAACACCTCGCAAAATCAGGACCAATATAATAAAGACACGTGTCATGGACTTTAAACGTGAAATAGATTGATCTGGAGGGACTAAAATTGTCAAACAATGTAAATATGTAAGTAAAAGGATCCAAAGTGTCAACATACCAATCTTGTGCCTCTGATTGACCTCACACGACGTTCGTATTCTTTAATGAATAAATTGTCGAACATAAAAAGTCGTTTGTGCTTAAATTAAGGATTGTACGAAGCATAATAGTTAAAAGTGTCAACATGTTAAATGTTACCTCTGAGTGACCTTTTAACGATCCCGAAAACATTGTAATATTCATATATTTTGCTCTCAATAATATTGGATATTAATTTTATGAAGTTTTGATGAAAACAAGACTTTTCGGGTGATCTTACAACTAATCAGGAGCTTAACGGAGTTAAAATGTGACCCAAGGCCCTTAATAGTTAACTATGGGGGTCATAAGTGCAATAAATGAAAGTTATTTAAACTTAAAATGGACTAGGGACTGAAAATGAAAAGTTTGGAAAGTTTTTACCGGAACAGCGTATTGTCGCGGCCCGCGTAGACTCTCCTTGAGTCTTACGCGGCCCGCGAGAGCAGTACCAGCGATAAATTCTTGGACAGCTGCATGTTGCAGCTTGTTACACCACCATTGCATGGCTGAATTCGATACCAGGGACTGAGCAAATGGTTTTTCATGCACTAGGGACACCTGGGAACATCTGAAAGCAACATAGGGACATATGGATTGATCTTGGGGCATCTAATTTCCTATATAAAGGACTTGTGTTCATGAGTTCATTTGCGCACTTGAAGTTTTACTTCACAACTCTCTATCTGAAGCCTCCTGGAGCTTAAGGAAGCTTTCTCTTGTTCCAAATTCGTGCTAAGGACTCTAGTAAGTGTTCTTAGCTTCCTAAGTTCAAGTTTTATTAGCTTAATGACCAAAAGTCAAAGCTATCGTAATTATGCTTTGACTTAGTGATTAATCACTAATGGTCCAGCCATTATTCGAATTGAAAGTGGCTATGAGTTGGTAATTATGTAGGTAATAAACCGTTAAAAGGGCACCTACTGATTATCACTTTTACTTGGTGAATTGTCGGGTCAAACTTATTAAAAAAAGTCAAACAGGTCAATTTTTACAAAATAAAGCATAACTGATAATGTAGAAGTTATGGAACATGTTTTAACACTTAAATAACTTGGTAATTAATATAAGAACATGTCTAAGCATGTTCAACCCGACAATTCTGAGTTTAGGCTTGGTTCACAACCGAAAGTCGCAAAAGTAGACTTTTGCTTTGACTTTCAGTTCTGACCTGATTTAGCTTGTTTTAGACATGCCTTAGGGTTCCGTTAGGACCATAATACATGTTAGTATAACCCTCTGAGATTATTCTATATGGTTCCTTTGAAATCTGAATCATTTGCATGTTTCCGTCAAATGCTTAAATGTTGACCATTATGCCCTTTTGATATAAAAACGAGAGTTTTGAAAATGTGAGTGGAAAAAAACCTTTATTACTGATATTTAAGTACGTCCTAAAAATTTGACATCAGTTTATGTTCTGAATTGAGAGTTATGCTCGATATCGTAAATTGAAAGCTTTTTATTAATTAAAAGGCATTTTTGACATAAATCATATTTAAACCCAAATTTTGACACCAAACTTTCTACCCACTGATGTAATATAATATTTAGGGATTTTTGGAAATTTTTATTAAATTTTAAACTGATCCTAACATAGAGTTCATGCATAGGGCCGGTAATTGACGATAATGCCCTTTTTGCTAATAAAATGAGTTTTACAGATCCTTTACATATCAAACCTTTTTCTACTGATTTTATGTATTAAATAAGTTATTTTAAACAGTAAAGGCTGATCAAAATCTCAGATTTCCTTAATCAACCCGAATATCGTCAAATACCGACTTTTATGCGATTTAGGCGCATGGTATGGTTTAAAACCATATTTGGCCCCTAAAGCTTGTTACCTTCTGATGTTATGGATAAATTTTTATACTTTAACAGTAAGTAAAAGTTTTGAACTCAGATTTCCAAATTTGACCTTTATAACATATGTGAAATGACCAAAATGCCCCTACGGTGCATAGTTTGGTCATAAATGATAAATTTCACATATATATGATATCTTACTGATATAACTTATTAAAATAAATATTTTTACTGATTATTTTAGACCAGAACCTCAAATTTCTATTTAACCTCTTTTATAAGCTTTAAAATGACCAAAATACCCTTACGGGGCTTAAATTGGTTTTAAATTCTTTTTTGGCATAATGGAAGGTATCCTACTGATATCATAACATATTTAAAGCATATTAACTTGTGGAACCTGTACATGGCTCAATTGGTTACCCGTTATGCATATACGCTTTCGGTACGGTTTATGTAACTAGTTTGCATAAATTAACCGAAACGGGTCAAACCTTATCATTATTACTTCAAAATCTAGAATGTATTTAGTTTAACCATTTTGTACAAGCCTTCAAACTTGTCGGGTCTAGATCACATTCTAATCCGGTCTTCGCTTAATCTTAAGTTTTGAACCGTAAACCTTTCATTCTAATCCGGTCTAGATCTCATTCTAATCCGGTCTAGATCACATTCTAAGTTAAGACTTAAATAAGACCCGTTAGGAATCTAATAGGTTATTAAAACATTCGTTCCAGATTAGGAGCCCAGTAAAAGCTACCTGTGTTTCCTGATTGATATACGGCTGAGATTAAAATTTATAATTTTGCTCAGGTAAATACTTTTAACTTATTTTCCCTTATACGGGCTTGGGATACGGTATTTAATAATACCGCTTGGTCGGGTATTGAATCTTTAATCGATTAGTGGTTAAATCATTGAAATAACCCGTTTTAATATGTTTTGTTTGATCTAAACCTTTGGGGGGTTAATGACCGTGTCCTGGATATACTTGGCTCATTCATGAAACGGCCATGACTTAAGCACAGGGTGTAGGCATACACCTGACAATGCGTATGTAAAAAGATATACCCGCCTGTTGAGGATAACTCGCCGTGGGTTTATATTATGTGGTGTGTCTATTAATCTTGTTTCGGCTTCTATCTCGGATCCTGAAAGTACGACAAACATATAAATCTGTATACAAGATTATTTTAAATAATTGTCCCAAGTTATAAAAGAATATTTGTGCCTTGTGCATTTAAATCAATTTTTATAAACATTTTTCAAAAGAGTCAGTTAATTGTATTTACCAGTGTAAACTGACGTATTTTTCAAAAAGGTTAAGTGCAGGTACTACGCGTAATGGGCTGGCTACTCCTAGTATCAAATAAAGAGTCTTGCAAGCTTTTGATGCTTAAATCTGTTGAACAATATTTCTTTTTATTTTAGATCCGCCTGTGGATCTACTTACAACCCGTTGTATAATATTTTATTGTACTTCGAATCGGTTTGTAATAATACTACTTTAGACTTCCGCTGTGCTTTGAACTGTGATTATTGACCATGATGATATCAACTACGTCACGATACTCCCCACTGGGCCCACCGGTAATACGTGGAAATATCGGGGTGTGACAGGTTGGTATCAGAGCCAACATTGAGTTAATTAAACACTAGCCTTTTGTGTTTAATCTCAATGACACAGTTGCACATTTCTTGACCTCCGAGTCTAGGCTAATAACTTAGGAATAATCCTAACCTTATTGTTTTCTTTTGTTGGTTTCTTTTGTTGTTTTGGCAGGAACAAGACATTACCGCCATGTTTCAGAGGAAGAGGTGGAAGAGGCAAAGCACCAATAACTGCTCCAAATGACCACGAGGCCGGACCATCTCACCGGCGAACTCCTTCCGCAACCTATAGCTCTAGTCCTCAAGAAGACTGGAGAACATATTTGGAACCCGCGAGGCGTTCTGTCTCGCTTAGCTCTTCGCTCTCGTACCACCACTCCTTTGGGCCACAATCAGAAAATGAGCCCAATAATTCTCACCATTCCTTCATCCCGTTGCAGCGGTCGGGTTCACACCGTGCCTTTCAAGACCCGACCCCATACTTTCAGAGCCGGTTCAACCCGGCGAACGTGAATGAAGAACCAATGGGCCATAACCCATTGGGACCAGAAGACCACTTTCCTAAAGCCCAGGATATGGATATGGACGAGGATCTAGATCCTGAACCTACCGAGCCACCAACTGGGACGCCAACACATCCCATAGAGATTTCTGATAGATCATCTTTCCATGGTTTGCCATATAGAGGCCCCGACTCCTTTGCCCAATGGTGGAGTAATTATCAGTGGGAGTACACACCTTCCCACAACTCATCACCACCAACAGGTCCCCTCTGAGGACCCACATTTTGAGGCGGTCATGCCACCGCCACGACCGCCGTTAGAGCATCAACTGCCTCCAGAACCATCAAGGCGAAGAAGATCAGGTGCACGGATGTCCGTGCGAAGGGGGGATTTCCACTTCAGCACCCCCAACACTCCAGTGGCAGCCACTATCCGCCACTGTATGAAGACCCGCAAATGGGTGGGCCTTCAAACCCAGTTTCAGAAGTCGACTCTGCGCCAGTCGCACCACCACCACACATGGGTTATGATAACCCAATTCCTTCTTACGCCGGTACAGCGGCGTATAACCCTTTTGAGCAGCCAGCTTATCCTGGCTACAACTACTACAATGCCCCTACAGCAGCAGGAAATTCGTCAGAGGTTGAACCAGGTGGAACGAGAGGTTCAGGAGGAGCGTAGAAGCCGCCGGGGTCTACTTAAGGGTTTAGCAGACTTGATAAAGGGGAAGAAGAAGAAGAAGAAGAAGAAGAAGAAGAAGAGGGATTATTGAAAATTCCTTAATTATTTGTTTTGTAATTTTTTTTTATTTCAATCAAGTCCCTGCGTGGTCATTTTTATTTATGTAATAGGTCCCTGCGAGGACTAGTATTTCTTATTTTAGTCCCTGTGTGGACAATGTTATTTCTTTAAAGTCCCGTTTAGGGCAATTATGTACTTCTTTTAAATTTATTGGAATATTTTATTTAAATTTCATTGTCATCATATGTATGTATATATTGTACGAAATAAATCAAAATATCATTCCTTTTGTAATTGATCTGCCAATATATATATTGAAAGAAAATCTTAAAGGTAAAAACCTAGCCCACATGTCATTTTGAGACAGGGCCATGACGGTAGAACCTTTTTAAGAAATAAATCCTTGTTAACATCTGAAAACATGTTAGCACTCCTCACAACAGTGATATGATAAAATCACACTTGTCATCTTTACATTGGATTTTCCAATCCCTTATCTAGCCTAATGATCTATAAATCATGGGTTCAAATCATCAATTAAGATGATCATATATTAAACATCCATTAGCGATGAAGTGCCTACGGGCCACACTCATTGTCCTATAAGACAAAAGACAGTTGTAGTCTACGACTCCCTGTCAATAAAAGGTAATGAACTACGTTCAAACCTTAATGCCTCGATTCTATGAAATCATGGCTTAAAACTGTTCTTGTGACTAGGCCTTATGTGCCATTAATAATACCCTTAATGTTTTATAACTAGGGATAAATTATAACAAAAAGTTTAAAATAAAAGCTTGATTAACAAATTAACCAATATGGTTTATATTACCATGGTTAATAAATCATCAAAAATGATGATTCCATAATAACCTCTGAATAAAATACTGCCAATTGTTTTGTAGCAATCAAGCTACATGGCTGAATCAGAAGAGGTTAACAGTCACCCGAGAGAGAATAATGATACCACCAGAATTAATGTAGCTGGTGCAGACCTTCAAGCATTAATAGACAATGCCGTTACTAGAGCTCTTGACAGACAGTTCAAGGAATCAAGTGGTACTCGTACTAAGACTCAATCTGTGGCTCATAGTAAGCCCCCTTCTAAAACACACGAGTCAAAGAAGGACGATGCTCGTCACTCATCGAATCAGTAAAGTATCCCATCTAAGAAGATTGTGCTCAATCAAGAGCCACGTGTTAAGACCTGTTCTTACAAATATTTCGTCTCTTGTAAGCCAAGAGACTTCACAGGGGAGAAAGGAGCCATTGATTGTATGACTTGGCTCGATGAGATGGATACTGTGGTTGATATTAGTGGTTGTGAAGAACAAGACATTGTGAAGTTTGTTTCACAATCTTTTAAAGGTGAAGCTTTAACTTGCTGGAAGTCCCTAATCCAAGCTACAGGGAAGATCCCGTTGTATAACTTGACTTGGGATCAGTTTGTTGCTCTAATCAAGGAAAATTTATGTCCTCAACATGAAGCTGAGAAAACTGAGACTGACTTCTTGACCTTGGTCATGAAGAACTTAGATTGTCAGGCGTATCTTACGAATTTCAACACCATGTCTCGATTAGTTCCTTATCTGGTCACACCGGAATCAAAGCGCATAGCTCGCTTTATTGGAGGTTTAGCTCCGGAAATCAAAGCAAGTGTGAAAGCATCTAGACCTACCACCTTTAGGTCAGTGACTGATCTGTCCTTATCTCTTACTCTCGATGCGGTTAGGCAGAGATCGCTCAAGAATTCTGAAGAAGGGAAAAGGAAACGTGAGGATGAGAACTCACGCTGTTCTGATAAGAAACATAAGGGGAACTCTGAGTACAAGAAGGGTTCCGGGTTTAAAAAAGACAACCAACAGTCGGGTGAGAAACCCAAATGCAAAACCTGCCATAAGCGCCATTTAGGGAAGTGCAGGTTAGAATTAAAGTCTTAATCGCAGCCTAGAGTTTGTGGGATATGCAAATCAAACGAGCATAAGACCTTGGATTGCAAGAAGATGAAGGGTGCAACTTGTTACAATTGTAACGAGAAGGGGCATATCAAGACTAAATACCCAAAATATGCAAAGAAACCTGAAGAGGTTAAAAAGACCAATGCTCGGGTCTTTCAAATGAATGCTCAGGAGGCCATTCAGAACGATAACATGATAACAGGTACCTTTCTTATCAATGATGTTTATGAAAGAGTATTGTTTGATTCTGGTGCAGATAAGTCTTTTGTAGACAATAGATTTTGTAAGTTGTTAAATCTGCCTGTTAAAACTCTAAGCATAAAGTATGAAGTAGAATTGGCCGATGGTACCATAGAAACTGCCTCAACAGTTCTAGATGGATGTTTTATATCCATTAGGAATCACTCTTTTCCGCTATCCTTGCTTCCATTGAAATTGGCAAGATTTGACATAGTGATAGGCATGGATTGGTTATCTCATAACCAAGCCCAAATAGTATGTGATAAGAAGCAAGTAGTTATCAAGACTCCTTATGGCGAGCCACTTACGATTCAAGGAGATACTCAGTATGGATTGCCTAAGCAAGTGTCTATGCTTAAGGCATCGAAGTGTATAAAGAGAGGTTGTGTCATTTATACGGCATAGGTAACCATTGATGAACCAAAGCCCAAGATTGAAGACATCCCCATTATTTCTGAATATCCAGATGTTTTTCCTGAAGAACTACCTGGATTACCTCCAGATAGGCAAGTGGAATTCAGAATCGATAGTATTCCTGGGGCAGCACCAATCGCAAGAGCACCTTACCGGTTGGCACCGACTGAGATGAAAGAGTTAAGGACTCAGTTGGATGATTTGTTAGAGAAGGGATTCATTCGACCTAGTTCGTCCCCTTGGGGAGCACCGATTCTGTTTGTGAAAAAGAAGGATGGCTTGATGCGTCTGTGCATCGATTATCGCGAGCTAAATAAAGTTACAATTAAGAACATATATCCATTGCCCAGGATCGACGATCAGTTCGATCAATTGCAAGGGACAAGTTATTTCTCCAAGATTGATTTAAGTTCATGTTACCATCAGCTGAAGGTCAGAGATGAAGATGTACATAAGACTGCATTCAGAACTCATTATGGTCAGTACGAGTTCTTGGTGATGCCTTTCGGGCTCACTAATGCACCTGCAGCATTCATGGATCTCATGAATCTCGTTTGCAAGCCGTATTTAGACAAGTTTGTCATTGTCTTCATTTATGACATTGTTATTTATTCGAAGAATCAAGCCGATCATGAAAAACATCTCCGGTGTATCCTTAAACTTCTACAGCATGAGAGGCTCTACGCCAAGTTTTCTAAATGTGAGTTTTGGCTTCGAGAAGTCCAATTTCTTGGACATGTGGTAAGTGAGCGGGGTATCCAGGTAGATCCCACTAAGATTCAAGCGGTTATGAATTGGCAAGAGCCTAAGACTCCTACAGAGATACGCAGCTTTTTGGGTCTAGCACGTTACTACAGACGTTTCATTGAAAACTTTTCAAGAATTGCTGCACCCCTAACTTCATTGACTCGTAAGAATATAAAGTTCGATTGGGGTCCCAAGCAGCAAGAATCCTTTGATATTCTTAAGCAGAAGTTAAGCAATGCACCTGTGTTGACATTGCCAGAAAGAATAGAAGAATTTGTTGTTTATTGCGATGCATCACACACAGGTATGGGTTGTGTGCTCATGCAGAAAGGCAAGGTCATTGCCTATGCCTCACATCAATTAAAAGTGCACGAGAAGAATTACACCACCCATGATTTGGAATTGGGTGCCGTCGTATTTGCACTAAAGCTTTGGAGGCATTATCTTTATGGAACCAAGTGTATAATTTATTCTGATCATAAGAGCCTTCAACATCTGTTTAACCAGAAAGATCTTAACATGAGACAGCGTCGATGGATGGAGACACTGAATGATTACGATTGTGAAATACGGTATCATCCTGGCAAGGCAAATGTAGTCGCTGATGCCTTGAGTAGAAAGGAAAGGGTTAAGCCTATTAGAATCAACGCCAAGAGCCTCGGATTGAAGAACAACTTGAATGAAAGGTTGTTAGCCGCTCAAAAGGAAGCTGTATTAGAAGCTAACTATCCGAATGAGAAGTTAGGAGTGACTACCGATCAATTGTCATATGGCAAGGATGGAATCCTAAGATTAAATGGTCGAATATGGGTTCCAATTTATGGAGGACTACGAGATGTGATTCTTCAAGAAGCTCATAGCTCGAAATATTCAGTTCATCCTGGCAGTGATAAGATGTACCAGGATTTAAAGACAAATTATTGGTGGATAGGTTTGAAGAAATCTATAGCCACTTATGTGGCTAAATGTCTGACGTGTGCACAGGTAAAAGCCGAACACCAAAAGCCGTCAGATTTACTGCAACAGCCTGAACTTCCCACTTGGAAGTGGGAAATGGTAACTAAGGATTTTATCACTAAGTTACCAAGGACAAAGCATGGGAATGATACTATTTGGGTTATAGTCGATAGGCTGACCAAGTCAGCTCACTTCTTGCCAATTAAAGAAACACACAGCTCAGATAAGCTAGCTCAGCTGTACGTGGATAAGATAATATCTCTCCACGGAGTGCCAGTATCTATTATCTCTGATAGGGATATAAGATAAACGTCTCACTTTTGGAAAAGCTTTCAGCAATCCTTAGGCACTCGTTTAAACTTCAGCACAGCATATCATCCTCAGACGGATGGTCAAAGCGAGCGTACAATACAAACACTAGAGGATATGCTTAGGGCTTATGTTATTGACTTAGGAGGGAGTTGGGATGACCATCTTCCTTTGATTGAATTTTCGTACAATAATAGCTATCATTCAAGTATTCAAGCAGCACCTTTCGAAGCTTTGTATGGAAGAAAGTGTAGGACGCCTGTTTTTTGGGCGGAAGTTGGAGATGTCCAACTGTCAGGACCTGATATAGTCCTGGAGACGACAGAAAAGATTGTTCAGATCCGTGATCGTCTCAAAGCTACCAGGGATAGGCAGAAAAGCTACGCGGATAAAAGGCGTAAACCTCTGAAGTTTGAGGTTGGTGATAAAGTGTTACTTAAGGTATCACCCTGGAAAGGGGTGATGCGTTTTGGCAAAAAGGGCAAGCTAAGCCCAAGATATATTGGACCATTCGAGATCATCGAATGTGTCGGAACTGTGGCTTACAAGCTAAATCTGCCAGAAGAGCTTAGTGGAATTCATAATGTATTCCACATCTGCAACTTAAAGAAATGTCTAGCTGATGAATCACTAGCAATGTCACATAAGGACGTGCAGATAGATGAAAGCTTGAAGTTCGTTGAAAAACCTTTGTCGATCGAGGATCGACAGGTTAAGAAACTTCGAAGAAAGCATGTACCGATTGTGAAGGTAAAATGGGATGCCCATAGATGCCCAGAGTATACGTGGGAAGTTGAATCCACGATGAAACAGAAGTACCCTCATTTATTTAAGTAAATATCGAGGTCGAGATTTCTTTTAAGGGGGTGAGGATGTAACACCTCGCAAAATCATGACCAATATAATAAAGACATGTGTCATGGACTTTAAACGTGAAATAGATTGATCTGGAGGGGCTAAAATTGTCAAAAAATGTAAATATGTAAGTAAAAGGATCCAAAGTGTCAACATGCCATTCTTGTGCCTCTGATTGACCTCACACGGCATTCGTATTCTTTAATGAATAAATTGTCTAACATAAAAAGTCGTTTGTGCTTAAATTAAGGATTCTACGAAGCATAAGGGTTAAAAGTGTCAACATGTTAAATGTTACCTCTGAGTGACCTTTTAACGATCCCGAAAACATTGTAATATTCATATATTTTGCTCTCAAGAATATTGGATATTAATTTTATGAAGTTTTGATGAAAACAAGACTTTTCGGGTGATCTTACAACTAACCGGGAGCTTAACGGAGTTAAAATGTGACCCAAGGCCCTTAATAGTTAACTATGGGGGTCATAAGTGCAATAAATGGAAGTTATTTAAACTTAAAATGGACCAGGGACTGAAAATGCAAAGTTTGGAAAGTTTTACCGGAACAGCCTATTGTCGCGGCCCGCGTAGACTCTCCTTGAGTCTTACGCGGCCCGCGAGAGCAGTACCAGCGACAAATTCTTGGACAGCTGCATGTTGCAGCCTGTTACACCGCCATTGCATGGTTGAATTCGATACCAGGGACTGAGCAAATGGTTTTTCATGCACTAGGGACACCTGGGAACATCTGAAAGCAACATAGGGACATATGGATTGATCTTGGGGCATCTAATTTCCTATATAAAGGACTTGTGTTCATGAGTTCATTTGCACACTTGAAGTTTTACTTCAAAACTCTCTATCTGAAGCCTCCTGGAGCTTAAGGAAGCTTTCTCTTGTTCCAAATTCATGCTAAGGACTCTAGTAAGTGTTCTTAACTTCCTAAGTTCAAGTTTTATTAGCTTAATGACCAAAAGTAAAAGCTATCGTAATTAAGCTTTGACTTAGTGATTAATCACTAATGGCCAGCCATTATTCGAATTGAAAGTGGCTATGAGTTGGTAATTATGTAGGTAATAAACCCTTAAAAGAGCACCTACTGATTATCACTTTTACTTGGTCAATTGTCGGGTCAAACTTATTAATAAAAAGTCAAACAGGTCAATTTTTACAAAATAATGCATAACTGATAATGTAGAAGTTATGGAACATATTTTAACACTTAAATGACTTGGTGATTAATATAAGAACATGTCTAAGCATGTTTAACCCGACAATTCTGAGTTTAGGCTCGGTTCGCAACCGAAAGTCGCAAAAGTAGACTTTTGCTTTGACTTTCAGTTCTGACCCGATTTAGCTTGTTTTAGACATGCCTTAGGGTTCCTTTAGGACCATAATACATGTTAGTATAACCCTATGAGATTATACTATATGGTTCCTTTGAAATCTGAATCATTTGCATGTTTCCGTTAAATGCTTAAATGTTGACCATTATGCCCTTTTGATATAAAAACAAGATTTTTGAAAATGTGAGTGGACAAAAACCTTTATTACTGATATTTAAATATGTCCTAAAAATTTGACATCACTTTATGGCCTAAAATGAGAGTTATGCTCGATATCGTAAATTGAAAGCTTTTTATTAATTAAAAGGCATTTTTGACATAAATCATATTTAAACCCAAATTTTGACACCAAACTTTCTACCCACTGATGTAATATAATATTTAGGGATTTTTGGAAATTTTTATTAAATTTTATACTGATCCTAACATAGAGTTCATGCATAGGCCCGATAATTGACGATAATGCCCTTTTTGCTAATAAAATGAGTTTTACACATCCTTTACATATCAAACTTTTTCTACTGATTTTATATATTAAATAAGTTATTTTAAACAGTAAAGGCTGATCAAAATCTCAGATTTCCTTAATCAACCTGAATATTGTCAAATACCGACTTTTATGCGATTTAGGCGCATAGTATGGTTTAAAACCATATTTGGCACCTAAAGCTTGTTATCTACGGATGTTATGGATAAATTTTTATACTTTAACAGTAAGTAAAAGTTTTGAACTCAGATTTCCAAATTTGACCTTTATAACATATGTGAAATGACCAAAATGCCCCTACGGTGCATAGTTTGGTCATAAATGATAAATTTCACATATATATGATATCTTACTGATATAACTTATTAAAATAAATATTTTTACGGATTATTTTAGACCAGAACCTCGGATTGCTATTTACCCTCTTTTATAAGCTTTAAAATGACCAAAATACCCTTACGGGGCTTAAATTGGTTTTAAATTCGTTTTGGGCATAATGGAAGGTATCCTACTGATATCATAACATATTTAAAGTATATTAACTTTTGGAACCTGTACATGGCTCAATTGGTTACCCGTTATGCATATATGCGTTCGGTACGGTTTATGTAACTAGTTTGCATAAATTAACCGAAACAGGTCAAACCTTATCATTATTACTTCAAAATCCAGAATGTATTTAGTTTATCCATTTTGTACAAGTCTTCAAACTTTTCGGATCTAGATCACATTCTAATCCGGTCTTCGCTTAATCTTGCGTTTTGAACCGTAAACCTTTCATTAAAACTAACCGGTCTAAGTTAAGACTTAAATAAGACCCGTTAGGAATCTAATAGGTTATTTAAACCTTCGTTCCAGATTAGGAGCCCAGTAAAAGCTACCTGTGTTTGCTGATTGATATACGGCTGAGATTAAAATTTATAATTTTGCTCAGGTAAATACTTTTAACTTATTTTCCCTTATACGGGCTTGGGATACGGTATTTAATAATACCGCTTGGTCGGGTATTGAATCTTTAATCGATTAGTGGTTAAATCATTGAGATAACCCGTTTTAATCTGTTTTGTTTGATCTAAACCTTTGGGGGGTTAATGACCGTGTCCTGTATATCCTTGGCTCATACATGAAATGGTCACGACTTAAGCACGGGGTGTAGCCATACACCTGAAAGTGCGTATGTAAAAAGATATACCCGCCTGTTGAGGATAACTCGCCGTGGGTTTATATTATGTGGTGTGTTTATTAATCTTGTTCCGGCTTCTATCCCGGATCCCGAAAGTACGACAAACATATAAATCTGTATACAAGATTATTTTAAATAATTGTCCCAAGTTATAAAAGAATATTTGTGCCTTGTGCATTTAAATCAATTTTTATAAATATTTTTCAAAAGAGTCAGTTAATTGTATTTACCAGTGTAAACTGACGTATTTTTTCAAAAAGGTTAAGTGCAGGTACTACGCGTAATGGGCTGGCTACTCCTAGTATCAAATAAAGAGTCTTGCAAGCTTTTGATGCTTAAATCTGTTGAACAATATTTCTTTTTATTTTAGATCAGCATGTGGATCAACTTACAACCCGTTGTATAATATTTTATTGTGCTTCGAATCGGTTTGTAATAATATTACGTTAGACTTCCGCTGTGCATTGAACTATGATTATTGACCATGATGATATCAACTACGTCAAGATACTCCCCACCGGTAATACGTGAAAATATCGGGGTGTGACAGTACAACATAATATACATATACTTATGAGAAGATAGGATTTGTACAGATATTTTAGTAAAAAGATCTAATAGTTCTGTTATATTTTAATAAACCCGCGACAGACTTATAACATAAGCGCATATACTATTTTATATACTATATTACACTTATTAGAATTTACTACACCATGATATTTTATTAAAAGTTTAGATATAAAATATATCTTTGACTTACTGTACTATCTTATAGTAAAATATTATTCAGATACCATTGTAAAATGTTTTATTATTATACTAATAATATAAAAGATACGGTGAACTAAAATATTATAAGTTATAAGATTATAAGTGTAATACATAAGTAAAAAAAATGTATTTGACTTACTGTACAAGTCGAATATTTGAAAAAAAAAATATTATTATATATTATTTTATATATTATAATACATTTATCAAAAAAAAATTTAATAAAACATTGTACAGTAAGAATTTATTATTAGATATACACAAATACATTCAGACGTCGTCTGTATTACTTGTATATACTATGATACTGTAAGATTTAAAATTTCCATTTTCCAACCGAAAACCGTGTAGGATAGATACCACATGTACTAGTGGATTTCTATGTTTGGTCAAACTTTAACACCTGTTTGAAAAATGAATATTTCCCTCAAGTGTTTCATTAAAGATACTCCAAAGATGTACTACAAAATTAATTTAAGTTTAAACTAATAAATTATTTCCAAAAAAAAACACCTTAATAACAATAATTGATTTATAGTTTTAGGCAAACCAACAAACCAGAGTTTTTTCCCAAGTAGGTGTAGATGGAAAACTTATTTACCAAAACTAGTTGGAAACCCGCGCGTTGCAGCGGTGGCGACAGTTTATAACCCGATGCTTGTTTTATGTTAGTTTATCAATCATCTCGTGATATATTGCATGACTTTTCATATTTTTCCTACGATGTGGTCTATCTGTTACACGAGCCTTTCTTATCTCAATTATATAAGTGAAAATCAAAGAACTATCACATGTTTCGGTAGTAAATAAAAATGTGAAATGTACTTGTAATTTTTTTTATTTGTAGGCTATGGTCATAATAAAAATTATATTAAGATCATGAGTTTTATTAGAAGTAGGTGGGTTGGACCATTCTAGAGTGCTAGTAGGAAAGTCGAGCGATGCAGCGACGTTAACAATTTACAACACGATACTTATTTTCTATTAGTTTATGTATCCTCTTATGATATATTGTATAATACGCCTATTAATTTCTTTATTCGTACCATCGATATGGTATATCTATCACATCGGTTCACATGAGATATGTTTATGTATGTGTGGTGAAGTGATTTTTTTTAATTACTTTGTTTCTTATAAAAATCATTGTTTTGAACATGCTTCCAGTTTTATCTAAATATCTGATATTATTACGTGAAATATAGTTGTTAATTATTTAAATTTTATTTGTAGTTTGATTCAAGATTTGTAATATTTGGAATTGAGCACATACAGAAATGAAATTAGAGAATCTTACAACTTCATTCCGTATGGTTTGCTAATTTTATTTATTTTGGTCAAATTTTCAACTATAGAACATCTATACTTTCAAATTCTTACGTGCTATTTCTAGTGAACAACAGTTTACGAACAAACTAATATAGAAAACTGAATAATAATAATAATAATAATAATAATAATAAGAGTTAATTGCCCGGATGGTCCCTGTGGTTTAACATTTTTTCACGTTTAGTCCCCACCTTTTTAAAATAGTAGGTATGCTCCCTATGGTTTGTCATGTTGTTACTTGGATAGTCCCCTGACATTTACTTTGGGGACTATCCGAGTAACAAAATGACAAACCATAGGGAGCATACCAGCTATTTCTAAACTAACTGATATCTACCCAGGGACTATCCGAGTAACAAAATGACAAACCATAGGGAGCATACCTGCTATTTTCAAAAGGTGGGGACTAAACGTGAAAAAACGTGAAACCACAGGGACCATCCGAGCAATTAACTCTAATAATAATAATAATAATAATAATAATAAAGTTACATTTACCAAGGGAAAAATAAAAATTCATAAAAAAGTGTGGTAGAGTATTTAGCAAAAATAAAAACTCCCAGATTTGATGTAATAATTTAGTACTTTTTATTTATCCGATTGTGAACCTTGTGTATTTATAACATAAGAATATATAACAGCTCAATCACTCTAGGCTCCTGGGTGAGGACATGAGTCAATATATAACACTTACTCTTGGGTGGAATATTTAGATTCATAACATCTCTTCTTAGTACAAATGAAAAAAGAAGTGGTATCAACTAAAATTATAATATTTTTCATATGAAATGAAAATAAAAAATAGAGATTAGTATATGTTCTCAACTGTAATCACATTTGTTTTAATAGAATTAGGAATGATAAAAAAATTAAAATGATGTTTAGTTAATGGACAAAATGGTAACAACACTAATATAATAATATTATCTTTAAATGTAATAATGTTTTTGTTATACCTTTTTTTACACTCATAGTTTGCTAATATCTAGTTTATTACTGTATTTTTATATAAAACAACAAAAAGTAGTTAACATAACATAAGTTAAAATATTGTTTGTCAAAATAATTGTTTCGTTCTCCTTTCGGTAAAACAAATTAAGAGTAAAGTTTATATATATATATATATATAAAATCAAAATAGAGTATTAAATTATAGTAATTACCAAAATACAAACTCAAACTTAAAAATGAAAGGTATAGCCCATGATCTTTTGGTGGAGCGGTGGGTAGGCTGGTCTCCTTGTAAGAGGCGCCGGTTCAATCCCCGTTCGGCCGTTCCCATCAAAAGTGAGGCAGCCCCGGTTTTACCCATGGTACCCGAGTTCGACTCCCAGTTCACTGGTGTGCTATCAACTCGTCGCGCCCTCTTGTGTGGGCAAGGTATCTGTGGGGTTTCCGGGTGAACGCCGGCAACGCTCTGATGCCAGCTAGGGCACTGTTCAGACACTCACGTCTGGCCGGAGTGGGGCAACGGGCCACCCCGAAATGGGGGGTGTAAGGTATCCCACACCCAAAAAATGTATGATACTTTGCCGTTCCAAAAAAAAAATGAAAGGTATAGACAACTTTATCAAAAGTACAAAATCATGTTTTAAAACTATATTCTCATCAAAATTACAAACCACTTTTTATCACATTTATTTTGCATTTTTCTATTTGGCCAGCAAAAGAGAGTTTTCGTTAAAAACCCCACCAGTAGTACAATACTCCCTTAGCAAGCAGCTAAAGAAGGAAGAGAACATACAAACAGACAATCCCCACATATAGATCAAAAGCATGAAAAGAACTAAACTAAATAGAACCCTATGAATTCAAGCCATCAGTTTTAAGTCTCTTCAACATCCACCAATACGTTTGAACCTTGATCTTTTTCTACAACATTAACAACCATCTAAGAGAGAAACAACACCACCACCGGTGGTTGCTATTCCGAGGACCTGGCTACTGTTATGACACCATAAAAGTCATTTGTTCCATGCAATGGTGCAGGGACGCACCCCGCCAAGTTAACACGCCCATCCTAAACCATGTTCACACATCTGGCCAGCGGCGACCTCAAGTTCATTGGGTTCATCCGGTAAGCTCCGATACTTTCCAGCGACTGAGATCGCTAGTGTGTATAAAGACCATTGAACGGTACCTCACGCAACGGTTCACGGTTAGATATTATGCGCCTTCTTCACGTCATCCGAGCCAACTTCTGAGCAACCTTGGTGGCAAGTTGCTTGCCCGGAGCATTTCCTCCGGTGGGTTGATTGGTACCGGTAATTTGGGAGTAATCGAACTTGAGGAACTGAGAGTAAAAGTTTTGTGAAACTCTTGTGGGTGGATTGAGGTAATGTGAATCTGAAGCCTATTTATGGGGAATGGTACAGATGAGCGGGAAATTTGAAAAATATAAATGTTTTGAGGAAGATGGAGCTAATGGGGTAAGGCGTTGGATTGGATTTTAATCGAACGGTTGGTAAACAATGCAACTACATGGATTGGTATCCATGTTATGTTTTTTCTACCAATCAGAGAACAATAATATGAAGAGAAGAGGACAAATATGAGTTATGCTTGTGAAGTTGTACATTGTGCTTTTTGAGTTGTAAAACACTTAAATTTTCAACATTCAACATTCTCTCTCCAATATCTATTATATATAGTAATAGATAATAGATAATAGATAATAGATAGGTACTTTGAAAAGTATTTACCAAAAATGGGTATTTTTAAAAGTTACATTTTTTTCACTCCTAATTTTATTGGATAAAAATTACTTCTTTTTATAAATATGTTATATCTATTATCTATTATATATAATAAACAAGAAGATTTGGGCTGATGTGGCATTAGATTAGAGCCTCTAGGAGTGGGTTTTGGCGGGAAAACGAAAATGCAGTCCAAAAGTACACGCGGATCTTTTGTGTTGGGTAAACCGACCCATTGAATTCGGATCATTTATAAGAACCTATTTGGTCAGACCTTTTTCTTATTTGATCATTACAAGTCGCCTTTTCCTCTCTCTAACCTCCTCGGTTCTCTCCCTGTATGAAGATCAAATCTTTTCACAAGCAATCCTGACTATCAATCTTCAGTGGATTCATCATAAAACGAATTACACTATTGAAGGTATTATATTTCCAGAAGATTCGCATTATATTTCCGACTAATATCTTCTTTTTTTCTTTTAAGTTTTTTAAAATCCATGTTTCTTTTATTTTGATGAATATTTAGTTTTTTAGTTACTTTTTTTTGCCATATTCTGTTGCGTAAAATTTAAAGTTTTTTATTTTGTTTTTTTTTTCAGTTTAGTCTCTTTCAGATTTCATGGTTTTGTTGTGGATCTGTTTTTTGTTCTTTGATTTATTAGGGTTTGTTTGCATGTTGATATTAGGGTTTCTTTGCATTTTTATTTATTAGTGATGATTAGATATCAGTTAATTTTTTTTAATATTTTATTAGTAATTGATGTAATTTAGGGTTTTTTTTTATGGTTAACGGAATTGTAATAATATTTTGGAAGAATCTTTATTTTTATGGTAATTTATTTTTCTTAAATTAAACATGATTTTCTTATGAGTAAGTTTTTCTGATGACAGAATCACCATTACAACCAAGAGGATGGCTTTTTGCAAATCTATGTCTGCATTAACTAAAGAATTCCTGGTACTCTTTTGTTCTTTATCCCTTATTTCTACTGCATGTCCATGTTTTTTTCGAATATTTTTTATTTTTTATTCACCATTGTTTGTTTTTATGTTTACTTTAAGGTTATACCTGTTCAGTTTTCTAAGATTTGGTTATCCTCTGCGGGTGGTGATAATAATGTGGTTATAAAGTCCATAAATGAAAATGTTTGGAATGTTAATTTCTGCAAGAACAATGGTACTTTTGCCTTTACGGAAGGATGGTCAAAGGTTGTGGCTGACCTTTGTTTATCTGATGGTTGTTTACTTCTTTTCAAGCAAGTTAATCCCTATAATTATATACTCACACCTTTTTTCAAGGAAACACCTTATCCACTCTGTGATCCAGGCATCAGTTTGTTTCTTTCGATCTCATCTTTGCCGAATAGGAAATACATAGAGTCTTTCTGCCATGTTTTCAATGATCAAAGTTTTAATACACTGGTATGTTTAACACATTTTTATTTTTTAGTATATAATCTGTAATATTTATTTTATATTTACAATATTAATTGAAATATATTTTTTTTAGCTTCTACCGACTTATGTTGTTAAAAACACTATTGGTGTTGGTAAACTTAGAAGACCAATGAAGGTTCATCTTAATCCATGGGACTCTTTAGATGTATTTGTTGAGAAAGATTCAGATACCAAATGTTACTTTTTTACGGATGGTTGGAAGAACATTGTACAACATCTAGGTGTTCCTAATCAATGTGTGGTTGTTTTACGCTATATCTTTGATTACAACTTTCAGTTGACATTGTTTGATGTCAATGGATCTGAGGTTGTTATGCCTAGATTTGGTTTACAGTTTAATTCTGATCCTGCTTTTCCAACTTCAACTCACTCGGTAAACAATGTTGATGATGTTCATCATGATGTTGATATAAATTCTGATCTTGATCCGGAGGTAGCTGCTTTATTTGAACCTTCTGATTCTGATCAATCCGTTGTTGGTAGTTCTGACAGTGATGTATCCATTGATGATGATTTCGATGATGATGACGTTGAAGATTCTACTGGTGATTCTGATGATGAGAAAAAGGACCCTGATTATCAACCCATAGAATTTGAATGGGATTATCATCCACGCCATTTCGTAAGTTATATTAATTATATATTTGTAAGAATTATTTGCTGATTATTGTTCTAAATTTTTATAATTTTGTTTTTGTTGTAGCGACTGAACAGCAAAGTTGCAAGTATGGCTCGTGTTGATGTTTCTCGGAAGATGACAGTTCAAAATCTTGCTGGAGTTGATACCGTTGTTACTTTTCGACCAGAGAAACATGGTGGAGGATTTAGATATGTTGCGAATGGATGGCGTACCAAGTTCACTAAACCCAATGGAATCAATGCACCTCAGAGATGCATTTTCGTCTACTCTCCTGATGCAGATAAGTTGATTTTGAAGAAAGTTTCGAAGTAGTTCGTTTTATGGTTTTAGTAACGACTCTTTTTGAACAACATGTTATGGTTTTCTATGTTTTTAGTTTGTTTTTAGAACATGTTTGGTTACTATGTTTTGAACAATGGTTTTGTTATATACCTTTGCCTATCTATGCTTTGAACAACATGTTTGGTTATTAAGTTTTGGTTCATGTGTTCAAGATACAATGTGAGCCATTTTTATGCATTTCAGTTGTGTATGTTTTTAATTTTTGATAAGAGAATCATTATTTTTTCGTTATATTGGTATTTTCATGGAGTTACTGAATATATTAATAATAAGAAAATCTTATTTTTTTACAATCTTATTTTCATGTCACAAAAGAAATTAATTTTCGAATTTATGTAATTTGATTTTGGTGTATATTGATTAATGATTTTAACAATAAAAATGTGTTACTGTTATTTTTAGACTAAACGTTTACTAACCATCAAAGATAATTTAGTAATAAATGCCTAATAATAATGATCCATTAATAGTATTCAATATAGTTCTAAAAATAAACTTTCAATTTAAATTTGGTCTGAGATTTAGCACTCTTTCTAAACCTTCCATGCTTAGATACAAACCTTTAACAGCAATTTCGATAAATTAGCTAATCATTTGTATTAAATTATCCGTTTCTTAAATTAACATTTTTCGTCTCTTGGAAAATATGTTATGAAATTAAAATTTATACAACTGTTATTTTGTGTATACAGCTAATAAAAATATTTTATTTTTTTTAATTATTTCGAATAGGAAACTTTCCCTTAGTATGAATACCGTTTCTAAATTTGTCATCTTCATTGGCTTCCTATATAAACCGAATTCGTTCAACAATACCAAATCACTTTTCTCATTTCATTCAATCTTAAATCTCAACGTGTATTGGTAAATTGAACTCCATTTTTTTATTTTTTTTAATTTACATTTACGCTAATGCTAATTGTATTCTGATGTACTGTTTAATTTTTAAATTTCAGCTGTAAAATGGAGGTTGCAAAGGTTACTATGCTTAATGATTTAAACATTTATTCAAATAACTATTCCATTAGAGTCAAGATCGTGAGCACATCAAGGAAGATGATGAATCAGAATAAGAATGAAACATATCGGCTTGATATGATCTTTATGGACGAGATGGTACCTTATATATTCAAGTTTATGTTTTTTTTGTTAAATGTAAATAAAGTAAATTTATATCAAATATATATATCTAATGTCATCGTTTCATGTTTTTAGGGCAATATGATACAAGCTAGCTGCCTTCATAAGTTGTTAGAAAGATTCGAAGAGTTCCTGCAGCTTGATGAATGTCTTCAGATTACTAAACCTTCTCTTGCTGCTAATAAGTCATCTTCTAAATTGGTCAACAGGAATGAAAAAATATCTTTGTATTTTTACACATCTGTTGAGAAAGTACTTGACTGGTGTGGTCCGAAATACAAATTTAATTTCGTCAATCTAAAAGATGTTGTTCAGAATAAAGTAGAAGTTAATACTACTATTGGTATGTGTATTACATCATATTGTTTTGTTTCAGTTATATGTTAAGTTTTTTTAACAGCTTATTTTTTTTGTCTAGATTTTATTGGATTTGTTGAAGTGTGTTTCAACATCGAAGACACAACAAAGAAAGATGGTAGCAAAGGAAAGAGACTCAATCTGAAAATTGAAGACCTTGAGTGAGTTTTTTATTTAGTAGAAAACATTTACAATTTTGTCTACGTATTAATGTTTATTTGCTGTTTTTATATTATATTTTGTTATTTTTAGAGGTAAAAAATGTCCGGTTACGTTGTGGGACTCTTTTGCTGTTGACATGTTTACCTACATGAATGACAAAAAACGTGAGAAATTTGTTGTTATCATTTGCCACTTTGGTACAGTAAATCTTTACAAGGGTGCGTTACAAATCTTCAACACAATATTGTTTATTTCATTAGTATCTTATAATTTATTATTTCTGCGTTCTATTTTATTTCAGGCAAGTGTGGAGTGGCCAACAGTTTTGATCTAAGTAGACTTTTTATTGATAATGCTGACATTGAAGAAATTTCATCTTTCAGAGAGAGGTATATTTAGTACTATCGAGACAAACATCAAACAATATTGTTTTAATTGAAATTATAATTTTATTCATTATTACCCATGCATATATCTTGCAACTATGTTTAGGTATGTTGCCAAAGTTTCTGCTTCAAAGTCATCTAATGAGAATCTTGGTTCTTATATTATTTCAACTGTGGAAGATGAGTTCCTCAACAAAGGAGATTTCATGCTCATTGGTTTACTTGGAACCATATTAGAGGTATAGTTTTTTTGTATTTTGTAATATCTATATTACATTGTGCTATCTTTTATATTTACATTTTAAGATTAATATTTTTGGACAATTTTTTGTAGAAAAAGAAGGTGTTGGTTATTGGCACAGTCACGGCCATATGCACTGATAAGCTTTGGTATTACAATGGTTGTAACCACTGCAAATCACGTTTCGAGGATAGATTTGTAACTAAAGAGGGTGATGATGGTTCATGTGATGCAGCTGAAACAAAGGCTTTGGTGTGTACCAACAATGAATGTCAAGGAGTGGACATTTATGCAATTCCGCGGTTTGATTTTCTTTTTAATTCATTATACAATTGTAAACTTAAATTATTTTTTTAACTAATATTAACATTCTCATATTTTTTTTAATTTTAATATAATAGTTTCAAGATACCTATCAGGGTCCAAGATTCATCTGGAACTGTTTCATTAACCCTGTTTGATTATGAAGCTTTAAAAATTTTTAAGAAATCGGCCAAAGACTTACTTGCTATCCAAGACGAGGTACTCAGAATCTTTAACCCCGTTATTTATTTTTGTACTCATAGTAATTTAACAATTACTTGTATTAAATTATAGGTTGTTAATTCTGGTGAGATCCCCAACCCCTATCCTGAGGTATTTGACACATTGGTTGGAAAGAAATATGCTTTTGTCATAAATGTTAGCGACTATAACATTGAATATCAAGTTGAGAACTACGGTATTGCAATGGCAACCAACGATGATGACATCATTGCTGCTCTCTACTCCAAATTCAATATTAACCAGGTCTAATTCCTAATTATGACATTATGATTGTTTCATATTCCCTTCGTTTTCATTCTACATAAATATAACCACTTGTATTTTATTTTATTGTTTCTTTTATACTTACAGCATGAGCAGTCTGAATCGTATGGTGTTCCTTTGTCCGCCAGTGTGTCTAATGCTTGTGAGGTTACTAAGGTAATATAATAATTTATTATTTTATTTAATTTGTTTGTAATATTTATACTTATTGTTTGTTTATACTAGGATGACGTGTCAATCACCGGTGATAATGTTACGCCTATTTCCAATGGACCTGGAAGCAGCAAGAAGGTGTCTTCTTTTGAAGTAAAACGTAATCTTGGTGAAGTTTATGAAGTAGATGATGAATTACGTTGTTCTTCTACAAAGCGCCGCATGAGTGATGAAATCTCGAAGATGAAGTTGTTGGTCATTCGAAGACATTGATTCCAAAGACTGAAAAATAATTTCCCGCATTTTATAAACAATTTCACTGTTTGGTTTGATTATGCTTTTTTGTTTGAACACATGGTTTTGGGTTTCTTATGGATTTTTAATTGGTGGTTTTATTTTTTGGGATAATCCGTGAATTTTGAATTTAATAAACAATTTTACTCTTTGCCTTGATTGTGGTATTTTGTTTCAACACATGATTGTAGTTTTCTTATGGATTTTTAATTAACTTCTTTCCACTAAATTTCTTTCAACGGATGTGGTTAGTTGTGATTGTTTTATTTATTAACTTCTTTCCACTAAAGTTTATAAATTAAGTTTAGTATTTAATGACAAACTTTAATAAAATGCTATTACAATTAAAATTTATAATTTTCCTAAATTTTTTAAGGCATACAAAAAAACTCTAAATACATCAAACTAAAAATTATAATTTTCAAAATAAAGTAATCAATTCCATATTTGATATTCTTATTATTATATAATAAACTATGGATCCTTCTTATATTGTAATATAACAAAATATAATTCACTGAATATTCTTTTTATATAAATCAATTTCATTTTGTTATATACTTCTAATATAATGAAATTCAATTCCATATAACCGTCTTATATAATACACCATAGTCCCTTCTTATAGTAGTCAATTTCATGTTTATTAATATTGTTTTTGTTTAAAATTTTGTAATATGTGTGTCGCAGTTTTTCATATTCTTTTCCTTTTTTTTTTCTTATAGTACTTGTAATATATTTGATTATCTTGATTGCTTCTACAATACAATTTAACATTTTCACATGTGAATATTAAAATTTGTCTCGGTTTATTTCATTTTTAAAATTGGTATTTTTAATTACATAAATCGAGATTAGATACTTTCATAATATACATAATCTTTAAATGATTTTGAATCTAAATTTAAAAATTGTAAATAAATGTTTACCTTAATTGATTGTATTTATTTTTAGAAAAAACCTTTACTGTAAATAACTCAAAGAGTAAGCATCGATGATATTATGGTATGATCATGATAGATAGTTTAATATTTAAGTATTTATTTTTTATTTTAATTCGGTTATATATGAAGTTCAATATTGTAAATCTTTAATATTTCGTAAACTGATTTCTAACAACTTTTTATATTATACAACATATCTATATGAATAAAGAAGAACCATTATTTATAATTGTATCGGACCAGGCCCATACAAAATATTTTTAAACCCATTTACATATAAATTAGATGTCTAACCTATTTACTATCATTGTTAAAGGTTTTAAAGTTTTAATACAATGGTTTATTTGCCATTTGATATGGTTCTATTTGAGATTTTAACAAGACTAAATGCTCGATCAATTGATCGCTATAAATGTGTATGCAGATAATGGCGTGACGGTCTATCATCCTTTGAGTTTCTTCTTCATCATTCTACCTATGTTGAAAATTATTTGGTAAGATCTTATTGTATACTATTTTTAATATATTCGTTATGATTATACAATTTTTCTTCATATTAATGTCATATTTTAAACATTTTTGTACTCAGGATTATCTTCGAGACGAAGGCTTCTGTGTCGTTAATGAGTATTATGCAGAATTTTGGCCTCATGAACAGCTTCAGAAATATGACTTTTTAGATCAGAATTAGTAATTCCGTGATTTTAAATTGTTTGTTTTTGTTTTGGATTAGTCAGTGGTTCTTTTTATTTTGAATAATAAAACAAGTTTTAGATTTTGTTTTATTAACAACATTTATTCACAATTTTTTATTTATAATAATGAAATATAACTTATTTTGTCTTAATAAATCACTTATACTTCATGATATTGTATGTGGCGCCGTTTTTTTATTATTTTTTCTATTTTTTAGTTATATAATGTTTAAAAAACTTCACATATTACATATACTGAAATGTTAACTAAACATTTAGAAAACAAACTTCCAACAACATGTTCATATGTTTTTCTTATAAGTCACATAATTCAAAAATGGATATTACATATATTATATAACAGATTATAATTATAATAAGCAAAAACCATTGATTTGCATACCACAATTTTTTTTAATCCAACAAAAAATAAAACTGGAAATATTATTCAAGCATAGGAAACATTTATTATAACGAACAAACAAGCCATAACTCAAAGGTTCGAAAAGACTAATGATTTTTTTCACCAATCGTGTTATCTTCTTCCATTGCCTCATATTCTTCTATTTTCCTGCGTTTCGATTCAGGAGGAAAATATTCTTCATACATGATTTTATATAGCGATGGGCAATCCTCCCAGAAACTTTCCTGCGTCCATAAATCGCAAATAATTATGAAGAAAAAACGAACAATGTTGATAAAAGTAATTTAAATTTTGAATGTAAGTAGAAGACAAGTATAATATATTACCACATATTCTTTAGCATAGTTGACGTGTAACCATTCAAATGGCCATGATGTTAGCCCTTCATTCCATTGTTTACATACACATTTGTACTGATCAATTTCTCTACCATTGAGCCTGATTAAAATTTCAAACAGTATAATATCGAAAGGAATATAAACCATTATCAAAAACTTTTAAACCTATAATTGAACATGCTATGTTGATCCTTTATATAGTAGATTAACTTGGGCCTAATTGAATAAACCAAAAAAAAAAAACGAAATCTAATTCAAAAATGCTAATGAAGTTTCTAAATGTTAATGTACATTCTTTTTATGGTTTTTATTATAGTTAAAAAATTCCAATATTTTCAATAACTTTGAACAAATATTTCAATGATAATATACCATTAACAATTAATTTTCAAGAAAACTTTATATTACAATTAAATTTTATAATTTTCGAAAATATTGTTAAGTAATCAATTCCATATTTGTAATGTGCGACCACAGTTGACGCCTCAAGAAACAATATAATCCTAATATAAACAATATTTTTAACATTCATACATATAGTTATATAATGTTGAAAAAACTTCACATATTACATATACTGAAATATTAACTAAACATTTAGAAAACAAACTTCCAACAACATGTTCATATGCAAATATATAAGTATCCAAAAAAGCATAACCATTAACAACCCATAAACCAACAAAAAGACCTATTACCATCCTTCGATATGCCTTAAATTCGATCCACATTTGTTAACTCCATCACCTGTGTTGAGGTAACAAAGTTGAAGTGAAGAATGTCACCATTCTTCAAACTATTTACTGACATAAAGTTACCCCAATTGACCATTTTGTAACGCGGTACGTCACCATTTTTTTCGGTTTCCACTTCGTTCTCCATCATTTTTCCATCCAAAGTTTTAATCTTCAATGCATGAAGCTTCTTTGTAAGACCATATCTCCTCGCTACTTCAACCGGAAGCCTCTACATAAAATATGTTACATTATATTATTAGAATTTACCCTATAATTTATACATTATGTAACTACAACTCATTATACAAATTATCATACCAATCTATTTTCTCCTTTTTTTGTAAACTCATAATTTTCTTGATCAGTTTCAGCCTTCTTTCGTTTTCCACTATGTTGTTTGGTTTGGCTTTCTTCTCCAACTTTCGATACCTTATGATAGTAGTTAACAACATTTCAAGTTTAATATCAATAAACAATAATAACCAATAAATAATTTTAATTTTTGTTCTATAGCAATCACTGATACTTTTATTAGACATTTGAATAAATCAATTGTTACCTCTCTTTTTTTTGATGATCTACGACAGCTTGAAACATCTGGTTTGAGCACTTCTGGAGTTTGCTCAATTTCCTTTCCCTTTTTTGATGTTGAAACAACAACTTGTGCAACCTTTTTGCGTTTGTTTTCAACCTATTTAGTATATATTTAAAACATATAAATTTATAAATCAAATACATACTAATCATATGGAATGGTGTTTCTATTTATATTAAGTGATTATTACCTTTTCACTGACGTGAACCTCTGAACATGAAGTATTCTTTTTTGTTGTTGTCAATTGCTCATCTTTTACAACTCCTTTTTTTTATTCAACATCTTCTCAGTTTCACTTCCAATGTCTTTAACCTAATATCAAATTTTTTATTCAATTTTAATATATATATAAAATAACATAAAATAAAAAACTACATTACTTCATTAATCAAATTAATATTAAAAAAATACAAAGTATAACACACTACCTCATTCATCAACGTATCTCCACTTGTATCTGTTCCATTATCAGATTCAACAAAGTTCTGTAAATAAAATTTATAAATATTAGTAATCAAATTTATTTGATAAAGATTTTTTTAAACAAGAAGAAACTTACATAATAAGCATTTTGTTGGAATGTTGATTTAGATATTATTTCACAGAAATCGCTCTCTTCTGCTTCTTTTTGAATACCCAATCCAACTTCAATTCCATTCCTGAATGCCCTCAAATGAAATATCACATTACCAATCTTATCGAATATCAGTGTGTCACCATCACATATGTTCAAACTTTCACACAGTTTCGGCCATCCATCCTTAAAAGCATAAGTAACATGAAGTTTAGCTGCCATTACATCCCAGTACTTACCACCCGCAAATACTTGGTAAATGCCGTTTAGCTCGTGGTTTCTGTAAAACATGTTAATAAATTCATCTGGAATTACCTGCAAGTTATGAAAACATATTTATAATTATAACTACTAAATATGTATTACATTTCATCTATGTACAATGTTCACATTTAATTTACTATCAAACAGTACGCTTACCGTAAGACCCAGTTTTGTGTAGTTGTTCTTTGTTATGTATGATTGACCATGCACATTGTTTATGAAAGGAAAAACCTCCAACACTTTGTCCCCAATGCTTCTAAATAACAGCCATGTGTTTTTTACCAAATGAAGATTATTAACAACAGCCCTCCAACCATCTGTTAATACTGGTAGCTCATCCATGTGTCTAAGTCGAACCATCCAATGTCTATCGTCTTCATGACGAACCTCTATGTTCATATGTTCCCAGTCATTGCCCCATTTTTTTATAACAAATGCAACAGGTACCATCTACATTAACGTTGATATATGCATTATACGGCGTTTATTAGATACAAAGTAACATATGTAAATAATTCATATGCTGACAACGTTATATTTGATCAACGGAGAAATGGAAATTACACATACCAACGAAAGCTCTTTAGGATCTTCCATCAGTTGAACAAACCATAGAACCATTTTGTACACTGCAATGGATAATACTTATTATTTCGAATTCATATTTTTTATCACTTGAACAAACCATAGAACCATAGACCATTCTTACCCATTATTTATTTATTTTCTTCTTCCTGAAACCTATTTGTTTAGCATACACTTATAATTTTTACATAATTTTATAAAAAAATTAATTATTTTCACCATTTAGTTATTTCTTTAAGCACAAATTTATTCCTTTTATGACTTATAGCATCTATTATCTTTGTGAACACTCTAAATCCTTGATAATCTTAACATGCAATCTATAAATACTACTGATTTGTTGTGTTAATCGATTTCCCTCTTCATTCTACATGAAATCTATACTTGAATATCTATTTAACTGATCTTATGATACAAAAAATAGTAACCGATTAACAAAATTGATGATTCGGATCTTACCTTTTCTTCGTAATTATACTGCAACCTTTCTTCGATTCACTTGGATTGTCTTCAAGATAATGAGATAATGTATGAAGCTACTTCAAACCCTAACCGTTGAATGATTATGATGTTGATGAAGTGATATTATTTTGTTTTTAATATTTAGATATTTAGATATATTAGATTAATACAAAGTAATGATGGTATTTCTTTGGGAGAAGGTATTGAAGTGATGTTTCTTGAAAAGGAACGGCTATGTTTATTTTTTTTTAAACATTTTGTATTATTTTAAAATAATTGTCATATATCTTCTGGTTATCTAATACACAAAATGAGAAATGACAGTATTTTCGAAAATTAAACCATTGAAATATTTACATGTTAAATGTAGAGTAAATTATTTAATTTCCATATTAAAAGACTTTCTAAATTTTTAGAATGTTTCATAAAATTCGAGCATTCAATTTTCCATTATATTTTAGTCATTCAAATCTTATAAAATATTATTACTTATTACAATTAGTAACTAATATTTTAAAATATATATCAAGGTTTTACATCCTAAATATGAAATACATATTAGGTATTTGAAATTTTAATTCAATAATAAAAAATTTCGGTTATTATTCAATAATATTAAAATACTAAATACTTATACTTAATTTTATTCCTATATCTCATATAATTTTATTTCCAAAATTTTCTTATATTTTATAATATTACAAAATCTCTGGTATACAATAGTTTTCTTATTTCCTAATCTTTTTCAAAGTTATTGAATTTTCAAACCTTATAAATACAACCGGTTTAATATTAAGCCTATTATCTGAAATTAAATTTTGCCTTTTATTTGTAAACAATCATGTTTTCAAACTCTCATGATGTCTCTTCTGTGTTTTTTAACAATGCATCTTTCAGTAGCATTGACGTGTTATGGGAAACAACTAAGGTATGCGTAATTAATTTTCCGTTGAACTTTTCAATTATTTATTTTAACTGTTTGTTGGATTTTGCAATTTTTTTAGCCAAAGTCTCTTATCATATTCGGTATCATCAAGAACGTATTTACTGGTTTTGGTTGGCACTACATGACATGTCCAACGTGTCTACATGAGGCTACTATGGAGGTTAAGCAATATCTTCCACTTGATGGTTCTTTTGATTTTAAGAAATATGATGTTTATCGGTGCTCAAACTATGAATGTTTTGAACACATCATAAAACCTCTGCCGAAATTTAAGATCAAAATCGAAGTTGAGGACGATAGTGATTCAACTCATCTTATATTATTTCATGATCAAGCTATACAGGTTTTGAATAAATATGCTGATGAATTGCTAAAAGAGAATGAATCGGTATATTTTCAGTTTATAATAATTTTATTCTATAATAATGTTGTTAACATTTGTAAAATATTAACAGATTGATAATTATCCGACGTTTCCAAAGGAGATTAAGTCTTTGGTTGGGAAGTTGTTTGCGTGTAAGATTCAAGTTACCCACGAAAATATCGAAAAATTTGATGAAGTTTATGATATCACTGCCATAAGCAGTGATTATTCTGTTATTTCCCATGTTAAAAAGAGCCTTTTGACTGCACAGGTGATAATATTGCTTATGAGGAATACATATAGTAAATTGTTAAATATTTAAGTAACTAATAAAAAAATAATTTGTATTTACAGAAGGAGAATATCGCAAAAGGTAAACGTAATCTGTATGAGCTGTATGACATTGATCCAGCATTTCCGAGTTGTTCTTCAAAGCGCAAGATCGATGAAGAAAAAGATAAGAAAGATTTTGATTGAAGTCTAGAGAGATACTAATGAAGAAATCATGTTTCTTTTTTGTTTAGTCACCAGAATTTAAGATTTCTTATTTCAGTCTTTGTTTTATGTATTAGACTCTATTTTAATTTTTATAATTGAAGTTCCTGTGTTTTCCTTTATAATTGTTTTATTTATACTTAAGATTTTAAAAGTTACAGTTTTCATAAAATAGAATAATATTATTGAGTATGTATTGATGGGAACTTTAAACTAAATTTAGAAAGTATGTAACTGAATGTAACCGAAAATCAATTCACTAAATTTAATAGATAATTTCAATTACTGTAGTATATAAAAAAGACCTTATTTAACCCTCTCATCTTGCATTAGAATATTTGTTATGCATAATACTTAATGAAATTCAAATAGACAATTTCCCACTTTCAAATACATTCATACACACATTTCAATTCTTTATGTTCCAGTTCATGCGTATCTAAATTTCTGAAGGTAATTCTATATGTATTCATCATTAGTTCATGTTATTAACAAGATGTAATTATCACCGATTGCATTTCCTTTACCTATTCTACAATTTTAATATGAACAATTTTGTTTTCTAATAATTTTCTTTGTGTTTGTTTTCAATGAAGTTGTGATTAATCACGTATACTATGTCAAAAAGATCAAATCACTCGCGTTCATCTTCAAAGGATCCGAATTCATTACAACAAATATTTAAGAGTAAGTGACATTCTAAGTTATTCAGTTTTCATTTCCTTAACTACAAATGATTCATATTTTAGATTACATTTCTATTCATATTTGTGTTTTTGTAGGTCCTGTTATCAGGAATCCTCTTTCAGATATATCAAATGGTAAATGCTGTTAAATCTAATTAAAACTATAATTTTTACGTTTTATGTTTCGAATGCTAATAATTCTTATGTTCCTTACTTATTCTACCTTTTTTATTTATTAAGTTAATTCACCCGCTGAAAGGCGTAAGCTTCGAAATATAATACTTGATAACAAGAGATCAAAGAAATCGTCATCATCAACAAATGTTCTAAACATATTGCCTGAGAACATAAGTTCGCCTGCAGTCTTCTAATAATAACAAGAGATCAAAGAAATCTTCATCATCAACAAATGTTCCTAACATATTGCCCGAGAACATAAATTCGCTGCAGTCTTCTAATAATACTGTCCGGAACATATACACCATTGGTCCTCATACAAGTATAAATCATACAAGTTCATTAGTTTCAACCATAACAGGTATGTCTTATGTTTATTTTTTCTTAGTTTTCTATTATATTTCACTAACCAATATTGTTATACTAACATTTATGATAAAATATGTAACCTTTAGATAACTCCAGCAATAAATCTACACCGTCAAATGATAATCGTCGATATTCCATTTCTCCTCGCATTAATAGTAGTAACAATCAAGTGGTATTTGGTTCTACGTCTACCATTACAAGGTTGTCTTCTGGTAAACGTAAGCTCGAGCACAAGAAACGTGACACTACTCCTATACCTATGGTCAATTTGGATTCCGATGAAGATGATGTTTTAGTCAGAGTGGACGACCCTTATAAAGGGGTATCTAAAGGTTTAATTCTTTTTCATCTCTTTAGGTCATATATTATATTGAAACTGCAATATAACCATTAATCTTTTTTTAATAGATTATTTGGACCATGGCGACCAAGTTCTTACATGCGAAATCTGTAGTGCAAAGTTATGGACATCAGAAGGTGGAAAAGGTCGAATAAATATGAATAAGTTGTGTTATAGTATGTGTTGTGGGTATGGTAAAGTTGAGCTACCGCCTTTAAAGGACGCGCATCCGTCTTATCAAATTTTGTTTTCTTCCTCAAATGAAAAAAGCAAGTTTTTCCAGAAGAATATAAGACGATACAACTCTATGTTCTCTTTTACATCTATGGGTGGAAAGGTTGATTCTGCTATTAACAAGGGCCATGCTCCGTTTATTTATCGTATAAGTGGGCAAAACTATCATTGCATCGGTAGTCTTAAACCTTCTAATGGAAATCAACCTCAGTTTTGTCAGCTATACATATATGACACTGAAAATGAAATAACAAACAGACAGACATTATTCGGGTATGATTCATTATAAGCCCCATCTTTTTTACTTATATATATTTATAGAAAACGATTTTCTATTATGATTATGCTATATTAAGTTTATGTTGTTTATTTATATTTTGTCAGGAAAACAAGCAAACCTTCGTCCTCTAATGATAAAGAGCTTGATGTTGAAATGATTCATTATTTGAGGAATTTATTAGATTCAGAAAATATGTTGGTTAAGACATATAGGATGGTCAGAGACCATTTTCACGAATCCCCAGAGGCCAACCTTAAACTTCGTCTTATGTATAAAAGAGAAAAAGATGGCAGAACATATAACTTACCAACCACGTCTGAAGTTGCTGCTTTGGTTGTTGGAGACATAGATAAAGCTATAGACCATCGTGATATTCTTGTCGAGACTCAGTCGGGAATGTTGCAGCGTATTAGCGAATTACATCCATCATATCTTGCTTTGCAATATCCGTTGCTTTTCCCATATGGTGATGATGGATATAGAATTGATATTCCCCATAGAGATTTCACTGCGACACAAAAGAAAATAAAGCCAAAGTGCACGATGAGAGAATTTTTTGCATATAGGATCCAAGATAGAAATTATGGTTTTTCCTTAATTCTTAACGAAAGAAGGTTGTTACAACAGTTTTTGGTTGACGCATATACGATGATCGAGAGCGAGAGACTACATTACATTCGGAGACAACAAACAAAACTTCGATCTGAAACATTTGAAAATCTTCAGAAGCATAAAGCTAAAGGTAAACAAACTTTAAAAGACACTGGAAAGCCTGTTATACTACCTTCTTCATTTACTGGTGGTGCAAGATTCATGCAACAAAACTACCTCGATGCAATGGCCTTATGTAAGTCTTACGGGTACCCAGATTTCTTCATAACTATAACTTGTAATCCTAAGTGGCCAGAAGTAAAACGATTTCTAAAAGATTCCACCATCAAAGCTGAGGACAGGCCTGACATATTGTGTCGATTGTTTAAAATGAAGCTCGATTCAATAATCAAAGATTTGAAGGATTCGAATTATCTCGGTGAGATTAACGCTGGTATGTTAGTTTTTTTACATTTATTATTTTTGTGTATAATTTGCAATTAGTTTTATAAAGTACTAAATTTGTTTTTTTATTTAGTTGTTTATACGGTAGAATTCCAGAAGCGTGGTCTTCCTCATGCACATATATGCTTATTTATGAAGGTCGATCACAAACTTCCTACTATAGATCACATAGATCCATTTATATCGGCTGAGATTCCCGATAAAAATCAAGATCCCGAACTTTATTCCTTGGTAAGTGATTATATGATTCACGGTCCATGTGGAAATGCTAATTTGAATTGTCCTTGCATGGTTGATAAAAGATGTTCGAAAAATTTTCCAAAGAAATTTTCACCACATACAACTGTTGATTCAAATGGTTTCCCTGTATACCGAAGACGAGATTCTGGCCACACAGTTATAAAATCTGGTGTTAGATTGGACAACAGAAGCGTTGTTCCATATAACAAAAGGCTTCTAAAAAGATATCAAGCACACATCAATGTAGAATGGTGTAATCAATCCGGTTCATTTAAATATTTGTTCAAATATATTAATAAAGGCCCTGATATGGCTACTGCGGTTGTTTCTGGTGTTTCAAATCCAAGCATTAAGGATAAGCCAATAGATGAGATCAAGGAATATTATGATTGTAGATATATTTCAGCTTGTGAGGCATCATGGAGAATATTCTCAAACGAGGTTCATTATAGGTATCCTGGAGTTATGAGGCTTCCCTTTCATATACCGGGTGAACAGAATGTTGTTTATGGTGCGGATGACGATATTGATAATGTGTTAAGCAAGCCTTCAGTTGCTTCTTCAATATTTGTTGAATGGATGAAATTAAACGAGTCAAATGAAGATGCTAGAAAGTTGACTTATGTCGTGTTTCCATCCAAATTTGTTTGGAAACTTCAAGATAGATGTTGGCAGGTACGTAAGACGTACCAAACTGTTGGCCGTATACATTCTGTGTCTCCTGCATTAGGCGAACCTTATTTTTTGAGGATACTTCTGAATAAAGTTAGAGGGCCCAGATCCTTCGAGGAAATACGTACTGTTAACGGTCAGTTATTCCCGACTTTTAGAGATGCTTGCTACGCAATGGGGCTCTTAGATGATGACAATGAGTACGTTGAGGCCATTAAAGAAGCAAGTTTCGAAGGACATGCTGGGTATCTCCGAGCGTTATTTGCTACCTTGCTGTTATCAAATACACTTTCACGTCCAGAGTTTGTGTGGGAGAACACGTGAAAATACTTAGCAGATGATATTTTATACAGACGTCAAAAAGAAACAAATATTTCAGGTTCTCAGCTGTCTTTTTATTTTACATTCTAATTTTCTGTTTGATTATTAACAACAATTATTTTGTTTGAATTTTTAGGTTTAGTGCTTCCTGAACATCAACTTAAAAACCTTACTTTGTTGGAAATTGAAAAATATTTAGTTTCGAATGGTTCGTCGTTACGAAGTTTTAACACGATGCCTTTTCCTGATGATGATTCGTTACGTGATGCTACTAATCGTCTAATCAATGAAGAGCTATCACATGACGTAGATGAAGTACAAACTGAGTTTAATAAGTTGCATAAATGTCTGACAGATGAACAACGAGCTGTTTTTGACGAAATAATGGCAGCAGTTGCAAGCCGTAAAGGAGGGTTATTTTTTGTCTATGGTTACGGTGGAACTGGAAAAACTTTCTTATGGAAGACTTTGGCTTCGGCAGTTCGATGTAGAGGTGAGATAGTTTTAAATGTTGCTTCAAGTGGTATTGCTTCGTTATTACTTTCTCGTGGAAGGACAGCCCATTCTCGCTTCCATATCCCAATTAATCTCACTGAAGATTCCATGTGTCATATTAAGCCAAATAGTGATATCGCCAATTTATTAAAGGAAACTCAATTGATCATATGGGACGAAGCACCGATGGTCCATAAACATGCCTTTGAAGCTTTAGATAGGACTATGTCTGACGTGTTTTCTGACGGTAGGAGTATTCGATCTGATGTTCCGTTTGGAGGGAAAGTTTTTGTATTCGGCGGTGACTTTAGACAAATCCTACCAGTTATTCCTAATGGTACTAGACAACAAATAGTTTGTGCGTCTTTAAGCTCTTCGTATATATGGTCAAAGTGCAAACTGTTAAGGTTGACTAAAAACATGCGCCTAACAATTGGAGCTGATAGTTCTGATATGGACTCTATTAGAGATTTTGCGAAATGGCTGCTTGATATTGGTGAAGGTAAGTTGGGAGATGATAACGATGGTGAAGCAATTATTCAGATACCGAATGATTTATTAATCACCGATAATTCTGATCCACTACAAAGCTTAATTGACTTCGTCTACCCTTCAATTATGGAACAATTTCGGAATCCTGGTTTTTTTTCTGAACGAGCAATTCTAGCACCAAAAAATGACGTAGTTCATGAAATTAACGATCGATTGCTTTCGTTATTTCCAGGTGATGCTAAAGAGTATTTGAGTTCCGATAGCATATGTCAAACTGAACAAATGCTTGATTCATTTCAAGAAGGTTTATACTCAACAGAAAATTTGAATGCTCTTAAGATTTCTGGGTTGCCTAATCATAGATTAGTTCTTAAAGTTGGTGTTCCTGTCATGCTTCTCCGCAACATCGATCAACAGAAAGGTTTATGTAACGGTACAAGGCTAAAAATTACTTTTCTAGGCAAACGAGTAATAGAAGCTGAAGTAATATCTGGCGGTAATATCGGCACAAGAGTTTTCATTCCAAGGCTTAATATGATTCCGTCTGACAAAAAAATACCATTCGAATTTCAACGAAGACAATTTCCTCTATCAGTTTGTTTTGCCATGACAACTAACAAGAGTCAAGGTCAATCATCAAAAGTTGGTCTTTATTTGAAAGATCATGTGTTCACTCATGGTCAGTTGTACGTTGCATTATCAAGGGTCAAGACCAGAGAAGGAGTTAAAATATTGATATTTGATGCCGATGGAAAACCAATAAATAAGACGTCCAATGTCGTCTATAAAGAAGTCTTTGGTAGCTTATAATGTAAACTCTTGGTTTTTGATTTCATATAACATGTTACTTATTTTTTATCATTTTATTTAAGTATTTATTGCTTATAAATAATAAGTGACATGTATAACTTTCTCGAGCCCGGGAAGCATTCCCGGGTAATAACCTAGTTTTATTAATTAACAAGAGTTGAAGGAAAAAAAATATGGTAAACTTAGAAAATGGAATCGTGAGATTTAAAAAAAGGTTTTATAAATGTTTCTTCAATTCTTTTTTAAACATTTTTCTTTAATTATTTTTGAAAAATTTCTAATAAAATTTCTTAGTTTTTTATTTTCTTTTAACTTTGATAATATGTTAATTTTATAAATATTTTTGCTTTTTACTTTTTTTAAACTTATATGTATCTTCCGTTAGAGGAGTGGATTAGCAGGTCTAACCCGACGTAAACCAAAACACAACTCGAACCCGCCAATCTTTTTTACTACAAAACAAAATACAAATTTATATTAGAAGTTATATTTTAATTACATAATTCAGTGACAATTATAAATAGCAAAAGTTTTATTTTAATTACATAAAATTCAGTGACAATTATAAATATCTACATTGTTTTTATTAATAAGAAGTGTAAATGGGAAAATTTGGTATATAATTTAAAAGCAAATAATTATTTCAAACAAAAAAGAATGAATATCAACATATGAGCAAAAAAACATATCTGTAAATCATATCTTAAATAATATCTGTATATTATTTTAAACCTACTTACATATTTGTATATGAATGGTGAACCAAGAAAACGTTTTTTAATGTTTTTTTTCCAATTAAGAAAATTATTGAAAAATGCTAAAAGATAACGTTTCTAAGATTATTAAAACCACTTAAAAGATAATTTTTCTTTAACCTTATTAAATAATATGTATTTATAAAAGGAAACTTTAATCTTGTTAAATCATATATATTTTTATAAAAGGAAATTCATTTTAGTTTATATAATTAGAAGTGAGAAAAACGTAACTTTATAAAAAATACATATTTTGGTAAATATTTTTTTTAAAGTACCAATTTTGATAAATAAGTTTTCTATCTACACCTACTTGAGAAAAAACTCCAACAAACCATGTGCTAACATACAAACCAAAATCAAAATTTTCTTTTATAGGAAATATCAACATAACATGCGTATTATTTTGGCAAGATTACGTTGATGTTAATATCCTAACGTTTCGTATTAGTATGTTTATGTATTAATTTATTAGGCCTTTCGGTATACTATAACTCATCTTAACTCCACCTAAGTGCCAATCAACCTTTCTTCTACATTTTGTTGTACCTCACTTCAAGGAAATGGTTTAATCCCACTAACTTCATCTAACCCTATTTTTTAGTGGTTTTTGGTTTTAAAAAACAAAAGAATAACTAATTCAGTCTCTTAACATCCGGTTAACATGTTAACATATAACCTATTTAATGTTCCTTAACACAAGGAGGGAGTGGTTTACAATCTCGGTTAACATGCCATGTCACCATTAACACCCCAAATGTTAGAGTACACCCCATGATCTTATTTGCAGTAACATTATTCTAAAAATAGTTAGTATTTTACTTTCTTTAACTTACTCATAAAGCCCCTTTTTTTATAATTTACTCAAAACTAATCACAAAATAAAGAACAAAAATAAAATAAGCAAAACCTGCAATAGCAAGTTGTAACCCAAGCTTCATCACTTATACACGTGATACTGTTTAACGGTGCCATATATGGGTTAACAAATTAAGTAAATTTAAGTTAACAACACATATACACATAAACAGAATAAAAAAAAACAAGGGTTAACAAATTAAGTAAATTTAAGTTAACAACACATAAACATAATAAAAAAAAACAACGATTCCTACAATAGCATGTTGTAACCCAACATTTAGTACATGTATGTGGTACTATTCAATCAATGATGTGGTACAATTCGTTCAACGGTACCATATGTTTTTTTTATTTATAAGTTTATATTATATTTTATATACTAACATATATACAGTAATAATCATTTAATATTCTATCTAAAATATTAGATTTTATATACTACAATACATTTTAGTCACGTTTTATCATGATATGTTTGTAGAGTTTTAAATTATGGTGCAGTTTAGTTATTCGGTCAAAGTAAAACTATGTCAGAAAATATATTTAAATATAGTTTAAAAGAATTGCATTACTATAAGTCTCAATGTGTTATATTTTATACTGCATCTCCCTAGGTAGCCTATGGATACATTTAATCATATTGGTCACGCATATTGTGAACTCAAAACATAAAAATCATAATATAAATATTAATATTTATCTACACAGAATAACACATAAATTATTTCATAAATTTTCTAACATAATGTTTAAGTTTTAGGTATTAAAAGAACACCTAAATGACTTAAACCAGTGGCTCTGATACCACCTTCTGTCACAGCCCCCGACCCCACCTTGGGAGCGGGAGCCGCGAACCAGTCAAGTGGTACCGGTGTTTAATAATACGCAGCGAAATTTTTTTTCATCAGGATCGTAGTTAGGAAATAATTTCAGAGTATATAAAACACAAACTTTTAATATTAAACAAATGGGTTAAAACCCGTATTTCATTCAAATATTTTTATAGGGATAAACCCAAATTAATAAAATATAAATTTCTTCTTTTATTCAGGTATTCATAGCCACTTTATTTAAGCCTTCAGTGCTTCATAACTGGCTTTTATTATCTTTACAACAAATTACCTGAAACGCGTTTTAAAAATATTTTATCAGCAAGAAATACTGACAAGTGCATCCCAGTTTAATCAAAATAAGCTTTTATAACTTTACAGTATTGAGAGCGATTACAATATTTATATCTACACAGTTACTCATTCAGTACTGTCAATCCTGACTTGTGGGTCATGTTACTCATTGGCTAACTCTTTGTCCAATAGTAACGGATTCCAAATAATGTATACAAAACCCCAACATACTGGTAGTAATTGTAGAATACATAGACTTAATCACTGTTAAGTATAATTGAAAACATTTGAGGTTTTTATAAAAAGATTTACAAAAAGATAATGACTCACTTTGTAACTTTAGGGTTCAACTACAGGCCTCCTTGTATAATCTTGGGTATAACTCCTGAACTTTTTAATAAAATATATAATGCACTCGTATTAAGTATAATAACCCAATTCAACTTTATCAATATGTCACGAGACAGAACCACAACGTACTTAGTCGGGCAGAGCCTTGACATGCGTTGGTGGGTCCTAAATCAATCGGACAGGGTATTGACTCAGTGATCAGGGGTTAAAACACTTAAAATGGGGCAGGGATTTGTAGGATTTAAGGGTAAATAACTAAAGAAAATGGGACTATAATATATCACAGAGAGAGCGAGAGAGAAAGAAAGGATGTTGAGCAGTTGTGAGAGCTCACAACTCTTTCTATTTATACTGATTTCTTGAACTGGAGTGCACGCCACTTTTCTGCTCCCTTGATGACACGTACACACATATGAGTTTATATGTTAAGTTTAGTTATAATATTATTTTATTTATTATAATTAATTCAGCTGCTTCACTCATTTATCGCTTATAACTTCTAAAATATGACGTTTTATAACACGATGAATATGTCCTTAGAACGAGAATATTGTTATCAACATTTTGACCTAAGTTTCATTAAAAACGGAGTAAGATTAATTATAATGTATTTTATTATTATAATTTTTTAAACGATTCCTATGTTCGTCTAAATACCTTATATTTCTAACAGTTAACTTACCCGTAATCTACCCGTTTAATAGTATAAGTTTCTATATACTTTATTTTAAATTTTATAAATAAAAATTTTGGAAATGTTATACCGAACCACCACTGTTACCCTTATTCCCAGACCAACAAATGCTAGAACTAAACTGGGATAACCAATTCCCGATACTTGCATTCGACCCTAACGAATTATCTAGAATCCCAACCCCAATCTCTTCAGAATATGATCCATGGTTAGATGACAATAGGTCGTATTCGGCACTATATAGTCCGGAAGAACTAGTGCCAGATCCACCGTTAGACCCACCCATGAGTCGAAAATATGAGCAAGAACTCTGTCAGTATGGTGAAAACTTAGTGGACGAAGGGAATAGAATTCGACAGATAGGAGAGAAGCTAGTTTGGAAGTATGATGAGAACGAAATGAAGTACTGGATGAATGATACCTAGGATAATACCTAAATATATGTGTAAGTTTGTATTTTGATTAAAAAAATTATAAATAAAAATATAGATAGATTAAAATAGATATCAGTGCATAACTATTAGTGTGTTTAATTTCCAGTTATAGTTTGTAATAGATGCATATATATAAATATATGAAAAAGAGTAAAAGTCGCAATGTTCGATGATTTTGATCAATCTGTTTGTGTAATGTGTATAAATATTTGTACTAAATTTTATTCTGTGATAATTAATACCTGATAAATGCTCACAATTCAGATGTCGAACGAAGTAAATCAGGAAAACCAGAATAATGAGAATAACGGAAACCAATTAGATAACAGTGTCATCCAACACATAGTAGCACAAGGAATTATAGATGATATGCCTTATATTATCAAGACTGTTAAAGAAGCAGAAAATAATAAATCTGCAAATGGAAGTAAACGCCAACACACTGAGCCTAGTCACAGTGTAAACGATAACAGACCTATAATCCAAGCTCCATTTCCTAAAAGAAGAAGAACCGTCTCTTACGGTTGTTCTTATAAAGAATTCTTGGCTTGCAAACCAATAGAATTCTCAGGCAATGAAGGAGACATTTCAGCCTTACGTTGGATAGAAAAGACAGAAGCAGTTATAAAAATAAGTAAATGTGCAGATGAAGAGAAGATTATGTTTGCTTCTAATCTTTTAAAAAATGCAGCCTTAGAATGGTGGAATACTATTCTCCAGTCTAGGGGAAGTGACAGAGTTTATAGAATGGAATGGACTAAAGAAATAGTCGAAAGAAAATTATGTTCTTCTCATGAGAAGGAACAAATCGCCAATAAGTTCCTAAATCATAAAATGACTGGAATAGACTGCAAATGTTACACTACCATATTCTTCGAATATGCTAGAATAGTGCCAATCTTAGCCTCACATGAGCCAGTGTTAATCTCCCGTTATGTTTGGGGATTAATTAGCGAGATTAGACACGTAATTAAGGCAGCTAGGCCGCAAACCATAGAAGAAGCCGTAGAATTAGCCAATACCCTGACTGATGAATTGGTACGCACTCAAGAAGAAACCAGAGAAAGAACCTAGCTCAGAAACTTACTCAAGATTTTCAGTGCCGTGGAAGAGGTACAGGTTCTTCCTCTACACCTTACTGCAAGACTTGCAAAAAGAAGCATTATGGGAAATGTGCAAGGTTTTGCAATTTTTGCAAGAAGCCAGGACATAAGGAAGAAGAATGTCGATCGAAACCTAGCAATAGGATATGCTACAATTGTGGAAAAACTGGGTACATTAGACCGAATTTTCCGAAACTAGCTCTAGCATAAACCAACAAAGCTAAAACAGCTGAAGGACCCAAGAAGAATGCCAGAGCATTTGTTCTGACAGCTAAAGAAGTCAAGATGATTCCAGATGTGATTGCCGGTACGTTTTTAGTTAACGATATTTTTGCCAAAGTATTATTTGAGTGTGGTGCAAACCAAAGTTTTATCAATACTTCTTTCTACAAACTTCTCAATCAACCATTAACCAAACTCCGACAAGATTGTCTGGTAGATACGACAAACGGAGAATCCATTAAGATTAGTGAAATCTTGCAGGGAGCAAGAATAGAAATCCTGAACCATCATTTCTTTGCTAACCTACAGTATCCAATGAATCTAGCCGGATTCGATGTTGTATTAGGAATAGATTGGTTGGTAGCCAATCGTGCTAGTATTTTATGTGATCAAAAGTCAGTACAAGTATGTACATCAAGAGGTGAAAAGATCACAATCAAAGGAGATAAGCCAACCAGGTCGACAAAATTCATCTCTGTGATGAAAGTTGCAAGTTATGAAAGGAAAGGAGGATTAGTATATATGATTTCTGTAATCATTAATACTAAAGGAAAATAATTAAAAGATATTCCCATAATATCTAAATTCTTAGATGTTTTTCCAGAAGAGTTACCTGGATTACCGCCTGATAGAGAGGTTGAATTTAGAATTCACCTAATCCCAGGGACGGCACCGATTGCCAAAGCACCATATCGATTAGCACCAACAAAGATGCAGGAACTGAAGGAACAATTGGACGAACTTCTTGACAAAGGTTTTATACAACCAAGTTCATCACCATGGGGAGCACCGGTGTTGTTTGCTAAGAAGAAAGACGGATCGATGCGTATGTGCATTGATTTCCGAGAATTGGACAAGGTTACGATCAAGAATCGGTACCCACTACCGAGAATCGATGATCTGTTCGATCAACTTCAAGGAGCTTGATTCTTTTTTAAGATCGATTTACGCTCAGGATATCATCAACTGAAAGTATAGGAAGCGGACATTCCTAAAACTGCTTTCAGAACAAGGTACGATCATTATGACTTTACCGTCATGCCATTTGGTTTAACCAAAGCCCCAGCCATATTTATGGACATGATGAATAGGATATGTAAACCATACCTGGATATATTCATAATTGTCTTTATAGATGATATTCTAATTTACTCTAAGAGTAAAGAGGAACATGCAGCGCATCTACATACACTTCTGACATTGTTGAGAAAAGAAAAGCTTTATGCTAAATTCTCAAAATGTGAATTTTGGTTACAAGAAGTGCAATTCCTTGGACATTTAGTTAATCATGAAGGAATTCATGTGGATCCCACAAAAATCGAGGCGATTACTAAATGGAAAGTCCCTGAGTCGCCAACAGAAGTAAGAAGTTTTCTTGGACTGGCAGGAAATTATAGACGGTTTATCCGAGATTTCTCTAGAATAGCAATTCCATTAACCAAACTGACCTGCAAATCGGTTAAGTTTGAATGGGGACCAAAACAGGAAGAAGCTTTTAAGATTCTTAAGGAAAGGTTAACCAACGCATCCATACTCGCATTACCAGATTGAACTGAAGACTTTATAGTCTATTGTGATGCGTCTAAGTTAGGATATGGATGTGTGTTGATGCAACGTCAAAAGGTTATAGCTTATGCCTCTAGACAACTTAAGAAACATGAAGAGAATTATACAACTCACGATCTAGAGTTAGGAGCCATAGTTTTTGCTCTTAAGATTTAGAGACACTATTTATATGGAAATAAATTTGTTGTCTTCACGGATCATAAGAGTTTAAGATATATTTTTGGATAAAAAGAATTAAATATGAGACAAAGACGCTGGAGGGAAATCCTTAGTGATTATGATTGTGATATCCAGTATCATGCTGGAAAAGCTAACGTAGTAGCTGATGCTTTAAATCGAAAGTATCATGAAAAGCCAAAACGAGTACGTTCTTTTAAATTAAAGATGCAGATAGGTTTAAATGAGCAAATTAGAGAGGTACAGGAAACAACATTCAAGACGATGCTGAAGGTTTAAAAGGAATGATTAAGGAATTAGAACAAGGATCAGATGAAATTTGGAAGTTCCATAAGAAAAGGATGTGGATACCTAAACAAGGAAACCTACGCCACAGAATTCTAGAAGAAGCTCATAAGTCTAAGTATACGATACATCCCAGAAGTGATAAAATATATCATGATTTAAGAAAGAATTTCTTGTGATAGGAATGAAAAAGGATATAGCAAACTATGTTGCTAAATGTCTAACCTGTTGACAGGTTAAAGCTGAACATAAAAAACCTTCAGGGTTATTACAGCAACTAGAAATGCCAATATGGAAATGGGAATTGATAACAATGTACTTTGTTACCAAATTACCCAAGACTCGAAAAGGAAATGATACAATTTGGGTGATTGTAGACAGATTGACCAAATCTGCTCATTTCTTACCAATGAAGGAAACTTTCAGTATGGAACAGTTAGCTAAATTATATGTAAATGAAATAGTTTCATTACATGGAATTCCTTTATCTATTGTATCTGATAGAGATAGCCATTTTACTTCTCATTTTTGGACAAGTTTTCAAAAAGCAATGTGAACCAGGTTAAATCTAAGCACACCTTATCATCCTCAAACGGACAGATAAAGCGAAAGGACAATACAAACAATGAAAGATATGCTTAGAGCCTGTGTAATTGATTTTGGAGGAAATTGTGACGACCATTTACCATTAATAGAATTTTCCTACAATAACAGCTATCATACTAGCATTAATGCTGCACCATTTGAAGCACTTTATGGATGAAAGTGTCGAACTGTAGTCTGTTGGGCAGAAATTGGAGAAAAGCAATTATCTGGACCAGAGATAGTGCAAGAAACAACGGACAAGATAATCCAAGTAAAGGAAAGACTAAAAGCAGCACGAGATCGTCAAAAGAGTTATGCAGATAACAGACGAATACCTTTTGAATTTCAAGTAGGAGATAAGGTATTATTAAAAGTTTCTCCATGGAAAGGAGTAGTCAGATTTGTTAAAAGAAGAAAGCTAAGCCCCAGGTACGTTGGACTTTTTGAGATTATTAGAAAAATAGGACATGTAGCTTATCAGCTACAACTGCCAGAGGAAATGGCAGCAATACATGATGTGTTTCATGTATGTAATCTCAAAAAGTGTTTAGCAGACGAATCATTAGTGATACCTCTTAAGGACATAGAGGTAAACGAGAAACTTAAGTTTATCGAGAAACCCATTCAGATTGAAGATGGAAAGATCAAGAATCTCGAACACAAGATACTAGTTCTAGTCAAGGTAAAATGGGATTCCAAGAGAGGACTAGAGTACACTTGGGAGCTTGAGTCAGAGATGCAGAAGAAATACCAACACCTATTCCAGTAGACCTCGAGGACGAGATCTAAAACAAGGTGGGGAGGATATAACAACCCTCCTAGAACCCTTAACGTGACCCTAAAATGTTCCATATATACCCCGTATATGAGAAACGAACCCTGAATACCCTTATATTTATAAAAATCAAGAAAAACAAGATACACAAGGGTCTCGCGGGCCTCGACCCGGTACCCTTTATCTTTCACGGGGCGCGAGCCCCTTTACTTGCTCAACACTGCATAGAGCCACATGTCAACACGTGGCAGGACTACCCTCTTGACTGGCCAAAGCTATAGTCGACACGCGTCTCCTCGCGGGTCGCGAAGGCCAAAGCCAACCCTTACGCGGGCTGTGACTCGCTGCCGGATCAGCCCTATAAATAAAGGCTTCAGCCTCATTTGTCATCGTTCAATTTTCTTTTCTCTCTCAAATTCTTTGTAAGCTAAAAATCTCAGGAAATAATATCCCTATAAAGCGAAGCTCTGCCTCGTTGTAAGTATTATAACCGTGCTTGTTACCCTACCGATCGATCTAGGGCTCCGTAACGCATGTCAAGGCTTTGCCTGACTCAGTCGTTGGAGTTATGTCTCGTGTTACACCCGGTTGATCTAGGACTCCATAATGCATATCATGGCTCTGCCTGACTCAGTCATTGGAGTTCTGTCTCGAGTTGTACGGTTAATGTGATTTGGGTTATTTTACTAACACGTGTGCATTGTTTCATTTTAATAGATATTAACCAGAAGATACAACAGGAAGCCTTAGTATTACCTAAGTAAACAAAGTGAGTACATTCTCTTTTTGTCACTTTTTTGTAAACTACTTTTGTGAGTCAAAATATTTTATTAAAGCCGCAAATATTTTGAATTACACTTAAACAGTAAATTGAGTATTTGTGATTCTACCATTACTACCGGTAGGTTGGGGTTTTGTATACATTACTTGAAACTCGTTACTATTGGAATAGTAGCATGACTAAGACAATACCAGGAAATGGGTAATTGGATAGATATAAGCAAATGTAATTGCAGATGCCCTAAATACTGTAAAAGTGATAAAACTGTTTTGATTAAACTGGGATGCACTCGCCAGTATTTCTTGCTGATAAAACTTTTTAAAATGCGTTTCAGGTAACAAAATGTGAAAGCCAATAGAAGCCAGCTGGAGAGCACTGAAGGCTTGGAAAAGTGGCTATACAAGTTACCTAAATAAAAAGGAGTTTTGTCTTTTGATAAATTAGGGTTTATCCCTATAAAGATATTGAAATGAAAACTTGGGTTTTATCCCATTTGTTTATTATACAAAGTTTGGTGTTTTAACTCTGATAAAATATTTCATAACTACGGTCCTGATGAAAGTTTTCCGCTGCAAATTAATAAACACCGATACCACCAGCTCTGAGTCTCGCGGCACCCGCTCCCGGGCAGGGGTCGGGGGTTGTGACAGTCTTCATCTTTATCTTCATCCTACTCTTCATGATTAATAATGGAGTCCAAAATAGTATTTACACTGTCATCGGTCTCTTCTTCTCATCCAAACCTTCTTCAAGAACAAAGCACACAAAATGACATATCACTCTCATTAGTCTATTTTTCTTGAAGATTTGTCCATCTCATTCAGCAAAATCTTATTGAGTTAACCCCTCACTTAAGAATCCATTCAGTTAAACTTTATTGAGAACAAAACTGAATCTCCAAGAAACGAAGTTTGCCATATGTGGTTTTTTAACTTTTCTAGCGTTTTAAATTGAATAATATTTAGTAAAATATGGGGTTTGTTTTTGGTGTGATCAATGGAAGGTCCTGAGACGTTTTTTATATAAGATGTTTTTGGCGTGTAGCTTAGGTGGGAATTTATTATAATAAATGTTAGTAATAAAGTATCCGTCGTTTCAGTTACTATTTGTAGTTACTGTTTGTTCAGCTTTATCTGTTAAGGCTGTAAGACGTCTCATCTTTAAGCTTGGCGTTTTGTATATATTTTATAATAAATGTTAGTAATAAAGTATCCGTCGTTTCAGTTACTATTTGTAGTTAATGTTTGTTCAGCTTTATCTGTTAAGGCTGTAAGACGTCTCATCTTTAAGCTTGGCGTTTTAGATAAAGATTATAAAATACAACTAATTAACTTTAGGTATTTGGAATTTGTGGCATTTTGGTGTTTTATAACTAATTAGAGAAATAAAGTATTTTATTATTGGAAAAGTACATAACAAAGCACATAAAATGACACAAAAAAAGAAAAGAAAAGAAAAAAAAATTATAACTCCTCGTCTGAAGGGATTTCTTCTGAGAAGTATCCATTGCTCCCATCGTCTTCTTCTTCGGATTATTCTTCCAGTTTCTCATTCAAGTCATCACTTTCACTTTCATCGGTCTCTTATTCTTGAAGATTTTGAACCCTCCATGTGAACATGTCATGCAACAACGCCAATTTTACTGTCATGTCTGTGTTCAAACAGGTTGTGTTGTATAACTCCTCTAGGAACCCAAGACTCTACTTGGTCATGATGTTTTTAAGCATGTAGTCTTCCTGCTCCTCGTTGTCACATACAATAGTCACCATGTCAGTGTCTTCATCAAAACGCCATGATCGGATGACTGGGTCCACATTTGCATTTGCATTGTTCGATCCAAATTTTCTGGTTAATCTTCTTATAACCATATGTGTTTTCTCATAGAGGTTATGAAGAGGAACGCCAAGTGCTAGGATCCCCATCTGTACTTCTTCTTCCAAGTTCATTATGGCTTTGATTGTTTTCACAAACACTCTTCTTCTGTTGTAAAAAAAAATTATGAATCTATTGATTCTAAGGTTGAATCTCCATGAAACGATATTTGCCACTTTTCTTCTTTCAGAATTTTTTTTTTTTTTGAAATTTGGCGTTTTGGTTAAAGATGGAGTTTTTTAGTATGATCAATGGAAGTGATGATGGAAGTGATAGTAACGTCGTTTATATAATGATGTTTTTGCCGCGTAGTTTAGGAGGAAATTTTTTATAATAAATGTTAGTAATAAATTTTAGTTACTGTTTGTTCACCTCTATCTGTTAAATCTGCAATGCGTTTCATCATAAAGCTTGGCGTTTTTGTATGAATGACATTTTAGATAAATATGACGTTTCATCTGGAAGGGACTGATGTATATGGCTTGTAGGTTAAGGCGGGAATTTTGAATGGCGTTTTGCTCATTCGTTTGGCGTTTTTGTATTAGAGCAGTAAAAAGACCCTTTTACCCTTAATGAAGCGTGTCCAAGTAATAAATTTGTTGTTATTTATGAAAACGCCACTGCGCCATTCTACTCCATAGATTGTTTTGGTCCAACGAATGAGGGGCGTTCTCACCGTTTTCACACTTTTAAGCCTTTTCCCTAAATCCTGCCCATATATATATATGCCAGTTAACGTACATTACGGCTTAATGTTCGACCAGTTGTGGCCAAATTACACACGTTATTTTGAAAATCACGCACGTTATATACCTTAAATAACCTAATCACGCATTTTGGAAACATAAATCACGCACGTTAATCATGCTTGCTCTAACTCCCAGTTCAAAAATCGTATCCCTGTTCTACGATCTGAAACCACTGTTACCGCCCTTTGACTCCAATAGAATCAAAGCTTGGTCATGTTACTGCATCCTCTGTTACGGTCTGAATCAAAGGCTGGTCATGTCCCTTCATCCTCTGTTCTACGATTTGATTTCGAGGGTCGACATTTTGATGAAACTTTTCAAAATCAACCATATATTGGAACCCATTTCGATGAAAATGATTGAACAAAGGTGAATTTGAAATGAAACGAATTGGATGAAATTGATCAAACCCAGGTTAATTGAAAAATAACAATAATTACGCATGTTATATGCAATAATCACGCATGTTGTTTTTTTAGGTTTATAATGTGTGTGATTTTCAACAAAACGTGTGTAATTTGGTCGTGTACTAGTCGTACGTTAAGCCGTAATGTATTTTACTCTCTCTCTCTCTCTATATATATATATATATTGTATAATTCATTTTTATTTATTTAATTAATAGAGTTAATTGCCAAAATCGTCCCTGAGGTTTGGGCACATTTGCCATTTTCGTCCAAAATGACACTTTTGTACCATTTTGCCCCCCACGTTTGTAACTTTTTGCCATTTTCATCCAAACCACTAACTTAGTTTATTTTTTCTGTTAAGTTGAAGGATATTTGGATGAAAATGGCAAATATAAACCACAGGGACGATTTTGGCAATTTTAATAAAACTCTTTTTAATTTTTTTTATTTAGTTAATAAAATCATAATTCACTGAATAACAAATAAATAATATCATGTATTATATAATTCATTGAATAAATAATATTAAAAATAAAAACTTAAATGATTATTAACAAAAGATGCGATTTTTTTACCACATAAACTGCTTAGAGCATGTTACATTTTAGATTATCATTGTAATATCGTGTTTGTATCCATAATTAACACCTCAAACAAATTAAGAAAAAGGAACAAAAATGTGTTTAGCGGCAGCGGGTTAACTCATACCTTATATCGACCCGCACTATTATGACCCGATTTGACCAAAACTCATCATGACCCACTCATACAATTTTGTATTTGTTTTGTCTACAGGTGGAGAGGTTGACGCCAATGGGAATTCATTTGATTTCACAACAAAATTACTCCATCTCACCTGGCATCCTACTGAAAACTCAATTGCTTGTGCTGCTGCAAACAGCTTGTACATGTATTATGCATGAAACTTAACAAATTTTTGCTTGCCAAATTCCCTTTCCTTTTCCCCCTTTAAATCAGCCTTCACTCAAAAGAACCCGAAAACCAAAATAGAACAAGTTTTTTTTCCTTTTTCTTTCTTTTAATCAATTTTCCTATCCACACTCGATTCGTTTTTTGACTCTCGAAGTACCATTTTTATTTAATGTCAGTTATTTAGGTGTAGTGTTTAGTTGTGAAGGAGCTCTGCTACAAACTTTGCGTGCGGGCCATCAAGTTTTAGTTGGGATCTTGAATTTTGATACTCGATTCATAACCGGTTAACTTGGTGGAATTGATATGAGTGTTGTGTGTTTGATCCAAATTATATTTGTTCACATGATTAGGTACTGTGAATGGATTATAATATTTTGCACTTTCTTTCGCATTTAACTCATGGTTATGTGATTTTCATTATTCATGATGTTTTGTGATTTTATTATAACCCATGTTTCTTCAATATTTAAATAATATAATTTGAAAAAAAGGTACTCATCTTTATGAAATTTATTGTTTTGAGACATTGAACCTTTCTGTTTCCAGGTATCAAGCTTTTCTTTCATCTATAAATTAGAGGTTTAGGTAGATTTATTTTTATAAAACTGATCTATATAAACAACTGAAAATTAATTTCTGTATTAATTTATAAAATTTAAAACATCCTTCACCTTAATAGAAAAAAATTAACTTAGTTAGTGGTTGGATGAAAATTTATAAAAAAATGTGTGACAAAACTATTATTTTTTTCATATAAAAATTTCATGTATATTTTTTTTATTATATATGTGACAAAATTAACTAAATAAAAGAAATTAAAAAGAGTTTTAGTAGATTGCCAAAATCGTCCCTGTGGTTTATATTTGCCATTTTCATCCAAATATCCAACTTAACAGAAAAAAAATAAACCAAGTTATTGGTTTGGATGAAAATGGCAAAAAGTTACAAACGTGGGGGGCAAAATGGTACAAAAGTGTCATTTTGGACGAAAATGGCAAATGCGCCCAAACCTCAGGGACGATTTTGGCAATTAACTCTAATTAATATTTATAACTATTTTTATTACTAAATTTTTAAAAATATGAAAAAATAAAATTCCCAACAACGTAATTTATTTAAAAAAGCACACTTACACCAATAAAAAAAGATACACTTCAAACCTAAAAATAAAAAGAAAAAAACAGAACACTTAAGCAAACTACGTAACAAAAAACTACTAATTTTTGTCTTCCTCTTGCCTCGCCTGCCTATGTGCCCAAAGGTACTCGATCAAATTATCGAAGGGTGTGATGAGCTTCGTTGTCACATAATTGTTTAAGACGTTGCAAGTGTTCAACAAAGTTGTTCGGCAGACCATGTATCGGTGGTGGCGACATATCATGGTCCTCATCATTATCCCAGTCTGCTACGACATACACTCCGTCTTCAACGATTATGTTGTATAGTACTATGCACGCGTACATTACATCAGATATAACTCTTGCCTTCCAAATCCTTGCTGGACCTTGTATAATTAGCCAATGAGCCTGGAGGACAACAAACGCCCTTTCCACATCCTTTCTTGTTGACTATTTCCTTCCACATTCGTTTAACAAGAGCGCTCCATTCAGGGTAAATTCCATCTGTAAGATAATAGCCTTGGTTGTGTTCCATGTCGTTCACCGTAAAATTGCAAGGCGGTGCAAAGCCCTCTAAGATTTCGTTGAATATCGGTGATGACTTAGGAGTTTAAGAAGTTAATGTCATTGGTCGAGCCAATAACTCCAAAAATTGCATGCCAAATCCAGAGGTCACATGATGCAACTGCCTCGAGCATTATGGTGGGAAATCTGTGATCACCCTGAGTAAATTGCCCGTGCCATGCAACATGGTAATTTTTCCACCTCCAATGAATACAGTCAATGCTACCAAGCATTACTGGTAAGTCGTGTTGGCTTTGAGGAGCCTCTCACATACTCGTTAGAATATGTTTCAATAATATACTTGCAAAAATACCTTAAACATTCAATGGCCGTAGTTTCACCGATCCATACGTAATCATCGGTTGCGTCAGCGCCCGTGCCGTGTGCATTTCTGAATCGGAGATAGCCCCACTCTGTCAACTGCATCTGTACGCTGTGAGAAATACAGATATTTTTCAGATAGGTAATTTACAATTCTAAAAAATTGTGAACACCTCATCTGAAAATGACATCTAGATCTGACTTCATTAAATATAGGTTGCAGTGCAAAGTAGTCGTTCCATAGATGCGACTCTCCTTTCTCTCGACCCTTATTTATTTCTTTGCGCATTCCCTTGTTCCTTCGTCTTGAACTTGAGCTTGTTTCACAGCCTACCTAAGGTTATAATTGTAAGTACATCTGTTTGACGTCATCTTTATTTAACAGGTCAACTGTTTCCATGACCACATGCATGAATTGAGCATTAAGAAAATTCTGATCATGAGTAACAAAGGGGTATTGAGGTGGTTGTGAAGGTTGAGTGGCTTCTGATTCACTAAAGGTATCTGCTACAGATGAGTGTTGCACGGTCTCTTCGTCGCTTGAGCTCATTGTTAATAAAATGGAATGTGGAACTGGTAATCTAGAAGTGGGGGTTGAGAGTATTTGTTTGTGTGAGATGTGTAATATAATTGTGTGTGTATAAGTGAATGGGTTGTGTTGGATGTTAATTATTTAATTATTTAAAAAAAGAGTTGCTGCCCTATTTTTTATTGTGTAACGATCCAATGGGACCCACCCCATCTCGTCCGCTTGAGCGGGCTACCTCCGCCAAACCGAGCCCAGTCATTAAGCTCCAACGAGCCTCGTCCGGTCTTCAACTCGTCCGATGAGCAGACCGCTTGAGCGGACTTCCAGCTGTTATTGCACTTAGAAATAGTAAGGTTTTGTTATATTCTAAACTTACCACACAAAAGTGTTCTGCTTTTCAAAATGACCGACCTTTATTTTTTTATTGTACAGTAATAAATAACTAGTGGAATACACACGCTATGTGGCGGGAATTTGGTTGGTATGGGTTGGTTTCATTACGGTATTGGCACTCATTATAGCAACAGGAAGAGAGTACCCAAAAAATAAAGTTGATATGCCCAAAAGGATATCAACACGTGTTTTACATCAATCATAAACTACAAAAACGAATAACGGTACCGGTTCGGTAATACCAATACCATATCGGTACCGATGTTGTTAAGTTGAAAAATAGTACGGTTCGTCATGGTACCGATATATTACGATACCACAACTACGTATTCATTCTTTTAAAAAGTAGATGAACGTGCATAATATTTGTTGGGGAATTATCAGAAAACCGGATGATCAAAGAGGCGTTTAATCACTCTCAGATCAAATTATTTCGGTGGTTCACCCGAATAATGCAATCGGATACAACTCTGATTTGTTGAGAAATTGAACTATGGTATGTTGTTTTGTGTGTGAATTTTCGTGAACCAGGAAGAGGATGATAAATAAAACTGTATAAGAATTTTGAGGTGTTTTTGCAGATAACTGCTGTAACAACCTCACAAATATTCCGTTACCTATTCCAAAAAAGCACACTAAGGAAACCTAATTGGAACCCCCAAGTAGTACAGTGCGACTCAAAACTGAAAAACGAACGAAACCAGCAATAGGCCCCCTCCCCCATAAAACTCAAGGGGGGGGGGGGGGATCCCCTAAATCTTCCGCGACACGCAAAACAACTTCTGAACACGTAGCACTCGATTTTGACACATTTCCAGGCTAAACTCAACACAAAGCAGGCCTAGGCTAAGTAGACCTGCCCCGCGACACGCAACAGGATCGGGGAGGCTAGCACGACACGCGGGAGCATCCAAAATTGGCTATAAAGCCAACGGGTTGGGACTTGATCAATTTTCATATTACGACGAAAAAATATGTTCGTTTCACTGATCTTTCGTCTGTTCTTTCACAATTACAATCGAAACTTCAAAATTCTGCAGCGATATCAGGGTAATAACTCGATCACTGCTACGGTACTATATCCGATCGATTAAAACCAATCCGATGGATGTTTAAGTGATGCCGATATTTGGCTATACTTTGTCATTCGTTGTGAGGGTTTCGATCTTGTTATTATCGTAAATGTTGTATTATGTTACTAACCTAATTTTGTTTACATTGTATATTTAATTAGGCTTACCAGCTTAACTAGTAGGCAAGCTTTGACAGTTTAAACCTGCAATGTGAGTCATTCTCTTTTTATCAAATGCTTTGCAAAACCTAAATGTTTTCTAGTTATACTACAGTGATTAAGTCTTCGTAATCTTAAATTACTGCCAGTACGTGGGGTTTTGTATACAATTCTTGACAAGCGTCACTTTTAGGTGAACGAACCTAAATAGTGATATGACCACAGTCACAGGTCTTGCCGAGTGACAACTTGGTTAGATAATTATAAGATATAAACAAATGTGAAAACTCTTAATGCTGTATATTATAACAATGTGTTTTTTGTATAAATTGAATGCACTCGCCAATATTTTTCGCTAATCAAATCTTTTTAAAACATGTTTCGGGTAATTTACTGTGAAGAAAGGAAAAAGTGCCGTGAAGCACTTCAGCTTAAATAAAGTGGCTCAGTAAATTAGAAATAAAAATATGTTTTCTGTAATTTAAGGATTTCCCTAGTGAAATTCCTTTCCTGTAAATATGGGGTTTACCCCACAGTTAATAATAAAATAATTCAGTGCTTTTAAAACTTTGATAATATTTTCCTAACACCCGGTCCTGATGTAAATTCCGCTGCCAAGTAAGTACCACGGTTTTCTGTCTCGTGACGCCTGAACCAGGGTACAGGTCGAGGTCGTGACAGAAAAGGTGATATCAGAGCCACTAGTTTAAGCTAATTAAGTATTTTGAAAATACTTAAACTAATAGTCAGGGATTTGATGCTCTGTGAAGATGTTTATTTGTAATAACTAATATCTAATTTTGGGAATTTTGTGTTTTCATTGTTTGAAACTAAAAGTATGAATGACTTATCGGAGGCTCTTCAAAACTTCTCCATAAATCCTACCGATATGGAAACCATTGAAAACTAAACAGGGTATCAAGCTGAACTAGATGAACCCAGAGTGTTCCAAGCCCAGGAGAAACCAAAACCCACGAAAAGATGGAGAATTCTGGACTGGAAAAGGGGAAGAAAGAAGAAACCAGCCGCACAAAAAGTCAAGAAAACAGTGGAACCAAAGGGAAAAGAGGTATTGGGAGAAAGCTCCAGTCAAGCTCCAGCTTTATCACCATGGGAAGAAATAGACCGAAAATTAGCAAACTGTGATCTGTTTTGGGAATTAACTACCTATAAACCTTGAACCCGCTATTCCTGCTCCTGTCGTTAACCCCCAGCCACTTCCTGATCAAATTGAGGAGTGGTGGACGAATGAATGGCACTTCCAGAATATCATGAATAATCCAAACCCATACTACCCATAATTTGAACCTGCTCCTGCCACCTTTCCACCTATGAACCCAGAAAATATTGCTGAGCTGCGCTACTATGGTGAAGAGTTGGTGGACGCGAGAAATAGAATCCAAACAGTGGGTGAAAGTCTCGTCTGGAAATACGACGAGCGGGAGTTCCACTTCTGAGGTAGGCTAACAATAGCATAGTAGTTTGTATAATATCAAAATGTTAAAAATAATAAAAATAATATATATATATATATATATATATATATATATAACCTAATAATTAAATTAACTATCTGTAAATATGTGGTTGTGTACGGATGCATATTATATATATAAAAATCTAAACGTCGCAATGATCGACAATTTTGGCTATATATGCTAACTCAGTTTATGTTTGAGATTGCGATGCTTGTTTAATTGCTACCTATTTTGTGATATTAATCGGTGTATTATGTTTGCAATTCAGATGTCAAACGAAGTTAATCAATCGGGTCAGAACAACCAGGGAAATTCCCTAAATAGAGAAGATATAGAAAACATAGTTGCTCAGGGCATAGCCAATGTTATCCCAGCAATCGTAGCAGCTGTTAAAAACCCAGTTGAACCCTCTAAAGCTGACAATAGCAAACGCATCCAAGATGATAATTTCAGTTATAGCGTAAATGGAGGCAATGATAATATTATCAAAGCCCCATTACCTAAAAAGATGAAAGTAATAACAACAGGTTGTACTTATAAGACGTTTCTTGCCTGTAAACCAACTGAATTCGCGGGCAGTGAAGGAGCTACTGCTACTCTACGAGGGCTAGAAAAGACAAAAGCTGTTATCAAAATAAGTAAGTGTGAAGAGGAAGACAAAGTAATGTATGCTTCCAATCTATTCAAGGAGGAGGCATTAGAATGGTGGAATACCGTTCAACAAGCTAAAAGAAGCGACATGGCTTATGCCGTGAGCTGGGAAGAATTTAAGGAAATAATAGAAAGAAAATTCTATCCTCCTTACGAAAAGGAACAAATGACGAATCAGTTCCTGAACCATAGAATGATGGATGTTAAGTGTCGTGAGTATACGTCGAAATTCTTCGAGTATGCAAGAATAGTAGAAACTTTGGCTTCGCCAGAACCTGTACTCATTTCTCGCTATATTTGGGGATTGAATAGCGAAATCCGCGATATAGTCAAGGCTGCTAGACCTTGGAATATCGACGATGCAGTTGAATTGGCTAATACCTTGACTGACAGATTAGTTCGTACGAGGGATGAGAATAGAAAGATGGAGTTGGCTCAAAAGATTACCCAAGGTTTTCGCTCGGGTAATAACTTCAAGAAAGGAATCGGGCAGTCTTCTGCACCACCTCTTTGCAAAGTACGTAAAAGAAGGCACCCAGGAAAATGTAATAAGTACTGCAATTTCTGCAAAATACCGGGGCACTGAGAGGAAGATTGTAGAAAGAAATCGACGATCTGCTTCAATTGCGGGGAAGCATGGCATTTTAAGCCAAATTTCCCTAAGTTAGCCAAGACACCTGACAACAAAGCTAAAGCGACCGGCGGAACTAACAAAAAGAACGTAAGAGCTTTCTAGCTAACAACGCAAGAGGCAGCCATGATCCCCGACATGATAACCGGTACGTTCCTTATCCATGACGTTAATGCAAAAGTATTATTAGACTCTGGTGCAAACCCAAGTTTTATAAATACTGCATTTTGTCAAGCTCTTAATCAACCTTTAACGAAACTTAGTCAAACTTGTACGGTAGAAACGACCGAAGGAAACCCTATCAGTATACGCGAAGTATTTCAAGAAGGAAAAATAAAAACTATTAGGACATAAGTTCTATGAATTTAGCAGGATTCGACGTAGTATTAGGAATGGATTAGTTAGTAGCCAACCATGCACAAATTCTATGTCACACCCCGACCACGTAGAACATACAAAACGTGGCGGAAACATCGGGGAGTGTTGTAACAGAATTAATTGTTTCAAATCCATGGCAATTGAAGTTTCGTTTTATTGATTAAAGGTGTTACAATGTCTTAACAAACAAGAAATACAACATAATTAACTAGTCTTGCATCTTTTATTGTCACTAAAGCCCAAGTCTGCCTATGTGTATCTTGATCATCTTATGCAACAGCTCCTGAAAAACACATGTGAAAATAGGTACGTCAGCATAAAAATGCCTGTGAGATACATAGGTTTTGTGAAAATAGGTTCCATGACTTATGTTTGAGAAAATGTTTAGTCATGAACCTTGTAATTTGCTTTGTTTTGTAAATCATTTGAAAAACAATGAGTTAAGATGATATGTATAAATAAGTGAATAATGTATGGTTAAATGAATAACCATAGTAAAATGGATTTGTATAAGATAAGTTGTTTGTAAAACAATGTCTTGTGAAAAGTATGTTATTTGTATAAAATGTTATATGTCTCAAACTGAAATGATTCAAATAACGCTACGATATGTAATACCATACAAACACTTATATATAGGAAGTACCAGCGGCGTATCCACCATGCTTGTATCATATTACACACGCCTCGTTACTTAATCACTTACTCAAACCAAACTATCAAGATGAAATGTTTAACAAGTATAGAAATGTTCATGTATAGTCAAATACGGTTCACACGGTTCACAGATACAAACGGTTCACAGATACAAACGGTTCACCGATACAAACGGTTCACAGATACAAACGGTTCACAGATACAAACGGTTCACAGATACAAACGGTTCAAAATGCAGTATAATGTGTTCACATGCTGGATGAGCATATGCAACAGAAATGTAATGTAAAACGATGTACTAAGTAATGCACACAATGGCACACCTAGCATGAAATGTAATGAAATCATGTACTATAATGTACTAACGAACATAGCAGTATATGATGTGAAAACAGGAAAGCATGAAAGTAACAAGTAGGCACATGTGTTCCACCCCAAAACAGTTTGGAAAACAGTAAAAGAGGGGTCTATGTACTCACTTGAGATTGCTCAGAAGTCCTAGGATAACCACCAAGCAAAGCTAGAGATCACGGAATCAAACGGCACCTACTATAGGTAACTACATTAATAAACCGGACCTAAATCGGAAGATCGGGTAGCATTAGGGTTTGTAAACCAAACGAGTGTAGAGACTCGTGTCATTTGGTTTTAACAAAGCCTACATACTAAATGAAACTTAACCTAAGTGTTTACGACCCATTACGACCCGTTTAGGTAGCTTATGTTACTTTAACGCGTCGTTCGCGTGAAACGCGTTCGGACCGCCTAACTAGCCCTATGACAAGTGTTATATGCCTAAACATATTACATAATCAGTTATGTGACAAAGGTTTAGGTTACATATGCTTAATTACCAATTATACATGAAAAGGGTATTCTGGTAATTTACCTAAGGCATATAAACTACCTATCATACAACTACTTAAACGATGCGACCATAGGGTATAACCTCGGAAGGTTATTCCCTACCTACTATGGTCACCTAATGTGTTTGGTCGGATCCTAATGATCGACCAAATGGGTCGGGTTCGAGGTATAAGCGATTCATTAGATCGCTTACCCTACGACCCTAGACAACGTGGTAATCAGTGGGCATAGTCCCAAGGGACTATGACCAACGTGATTACACTCACGTTGCGAAGTTCAAACGAACTTCGCATTGACCATTACTGGTCAACGCTGAAAGTCAAACAAAGTTTGACTTTCTGACTCGAAAAGCAGTAAAATAAGGAAAAGAACGAAAGAATACTTACGAAGGGTCCCCGAATGCTAAACTCGATTAAAAAATCTCAGGTATGAAACAAATGTTTCAACTTAGAGTTTCTCAAATCAAGTTTCTAGTGATTAAGAACAATGGGGGGTATGGGGTATTTATAGGAATACCCGAACCGTTAAGATCGTTTCATGGAAAACGTGCCTTAAATTCCATCCATACATGTGTTGCAAAGTTATGGTGCCTAAATTCCATCCTTATCCGCTGACTAAGCATGTTAGAATGTGTGGTTGTGAATTAAACAACGGCTAATACATCGAATCTGGTCCCGAAAGTGCAAAACTGATATTTCTGCATGTTTTCTGTCCAGCATAGGCAGTCGCGTAGCGCGACTGGTAAAGCCTATAGGGCTCGCGCTACGCTAGCATGTCCCAGCTTCAGAAAAGTTTCAAAATTGACAGTTTTGGTCCCTGTGGTGTTTTAAGGCCTTTTTCGATGCGTTTGAACCCCGTTAACCTCATTTCAAGGCTCTAAAATGAAGTTAAAGTATAGGGAACTCAAAACATGCTCAAAAATATCTCGGATGATGGTTCGTTTGGTCGTACGAACGCGATGTTCGCTTAATTACGACGGAATGCGCACAAGCGCGAAAAACGATCCAAATGACGTGACGAATGGATTTTTCTTATGGCGAACACTAAAATAAAATATTTTAGTGCTTACATAAATTTTTGGATGTCCGGATGTATTCAGAACGTAAGTTATGCGCGAAAATGCAAACCTGTGCACTTTTTGACACTTTTAGTCCCTGAATGACCCAAAAGTTTATTTTAGCACACCGAACCCCTCAAATCCTATTTCTAAACTATGTAAAGGATATTTATGGTATGTTTAACTTATGGTCATGTTCCGGAAGGTCTGTTACAGTTCAAATTGGCATACTTTCGCAGTTTGTCAAATTTAGTCCCTGTAAGCGATTAAACTTTGATTTCACCACACCAAACCTTCCAAAACTTATATCTAAGTTATGTAAAGGTTATTTAAGGTATGTTAAGCCTATTTCACTATTCCGGAGTGTTCGTTGCATTAAACTGGTTATATTTACGCATCAGTGCGTGTATAACCTTCCAGAAAGCGATTTAGAGCTTGAAATCGAACATGAGTTGATATGTGCAAAAGATACACATATTTATACAAGTCCAAAGTATGAAATACATTATTTCATTGGTTTGGCATTTGTTTGATGGTTGAAATGACACAGGTGTTACAGTCTCCCCTACTTTAGGAAATTTCGTCCCGAAATTAATTCGTAGGAGTCTATTTGTGACTTTGTGTCAGATAACCACCAGAGATATGTAGAGCATAATCCTGTCATTTCCTTAACGGACATTCTTCAGAATGAAAATGAACAAACGGAGTCATTTTCCTCAACGAGTATTCTTCAGAAGCGGAAATGAAGGAATAAACAAACGGGGATTCATTTCCTTAACGGACAATCTTCAGAAACGAAAATGAACAAACGGAGTCATTTTCAACGGATGCTTCCTCAGAAACGGAAATGAAAATGATAGACAAAAGGATATTCATTTCCTCAACGGATAATCTTCAGAAACGAAAATGAACTAACGGAGTCATTTTCAACGGTTGTTTCCTCAGAAACGGAAATGATTAGACAAACGGATGTTCATTTCCTCAACGGAAAATCTTCAGAAACGAAAATGAACTAACGGAGTCATTTTCAACGGTTGCTTCCTCAGAAACGGAAATGAAAATGATTAGACAAACGGATGTTCATTTCCTCAACGGAAAATCTTCAGAAACGAAAATGAACTAACGGAGTCATTTTCAACGGTTGTTTCCTCAGGTTCGGAAATGAAGGATTAAATAAACGGATATTCATTTCCTCAACGGATAATCTTCAGAAACGAAAATGAACTAACGGAGTCATTTTCAACGGTTGTTTCCTCAGGTTCGGAAATGAAGGATTAAATAAACGGATATTCATTTCCTCAACGGATAATCTTCAGAAACGAAAATGAACTAACGGAGTCATTTTCATCGGTTGTTTCCTCAGGTTCGGAAATGAAGGGATTAAACAACGGATATTCATTTCCTCAACGGATAATCTTCAGAAACGAAAATGAACTAACGGAGTCATTTTTCAACAGTTGTTTCCTCAGGTTCGGAAATGAAGGATTAAACAACGGATATTCATTTCCTCAACGGATAATCTTCAGAAACGAAAATGAACTAACGGAGAATCATGCTGTGTGTAACACCTAAGTGTCTAGACTTCCCATTATACACTTGGCTATAGGCCTTAGCCAAGGTAGCAGCACTATCACATCTAATAGATATTGGTGATATAGGTTTAGGCCACAATGGAGTCTCATAAATCAAGTTTCTTAGCCACTTAGCTTCTTTGCCAGCCGCGGCTAATGCAAGAAACTCAGACTCCATGTTTGAATTAGTTATGCAAGTCTGTTTCTTAGATGCCTAAGATATAGCACTTCCTCCAAGTAGAAAAGTTCATCCACTTGTGGAAGAAAGATCTTCCTTGTTGTTAATCCGGCTTGCATCTGAATAGCCTTCTAAAACTGAAGGAAATCCAGTATAAGTCAAACCATATTTCATGGTTCCTTTCAAGTACCTAAATACTCGATTCATTGCCTGCGAATGATTTGCACCTGGATTGCTAGTATACCGACTAAGCTTTCCAACAGCATAAGCTATATCCGGTTTCATGCTAATCATGGCATACATGGAGATCCAATGGCCCTTGAATATTCAAGTTGGCTTACAGCTACACCTTCATTAGGTGAGAGCTTAAAAGCAGGATCCATTGGAGTGCAAACCGGAGAACTATCATAAAAATTAAACTTTTTCAATATCTTCTCAATATAATGAGATGGAGAGATAGATATGCCATTGTTCTCCCGTTTGATCCTTATACCAAGGATCACTTCCGCCTCCCCCATGTCTTTCATGTCAAAACAAGATGACAAAATTTCTTTGTTTTATCAACTTGATCCTGGTCAGTACCGAAGATCAACATGTCATCTACATATAGACAAATTATGACTCCTTTCCTAGAATCATCAAATTTTCTATATACACTCTTGTCAGCCTGGTTTAATACAAAACCATCAGACAAAACCACATCATCAAACTTTTGATGCCACTGTTTTGGTGCTTGCTTTAAGCCATATAATGACTTAACTAGTTTACACACCTTATGCTCATTGCCAGACATAACAAAACCCTCTGGTTGTTTCATATATATCTCCTCATCCAAATCACCATTCAGGAAAGTGGTTTTCACATCCATTTGGTGAATTACCAGATTGTGTATTGCAGCTAAGGCAACCAACAATCTAATAGTGGATATTCTTGCTACAGGAGTGTGACAACTGTGCTCTGTAATCGATGTACAATGCAAAACAATGTTATTTATCAATAAAACAATGTGTTTTGGTGTTACTCTATGTGTATTTGTGTTTGATGATTTTACGATTCGATTCGATTCCGATTTCAAGCTTTAAATCGCTTTCTGGAAAGTTATACGCAAACTGGTGCGTAAACGCAGTCATTTTAACGCGAAAAACACTCCGAAATAGTGACATAGGCTTAACATACCTAAAATAACCTTTTCAAAACTTAGAAATAAGTTTTGGATGGTTTGGTGTGTTGAAAACAAGTCTATTCGATCGCAGGGACTATTTGTGTCAAACTGCGAAACTATACCGATTCGTATGGTATCGAACTGTCCAGAACTTTATCATAAGCTAAACATACCATAAATAACCTAAACATAGCTTAGAAATAAGCTTTGAGTGGTTCGGTGTGCAAAAATATGCTTATTTGATCTTACAGGGACTAAAAGTGTCAAAAACGACGTAAGTTTGCATTTTCGCGCATATCTTACGTTCTGACCACATCTGGACATCCAAAATTTTTGTAGACACTAAAATATTTTTATTTTAGTGATCGGCATACAAAAATACCCTCGTCGCTTAATTTGGTTCGTTTTCGCGTCCGTTTGAGTTTCGTCATAATTTACCGAACAACGCGATCATACGACCAAACGAGCCGACATCCAAGAGTTTTCCGAGCACATTTTGAGTCCTCTAAACCTTATTGACCTTGTAGAGCCTTGAAAATGGCTTAACGGGGGTCCAAAGGGCCTGAAATGAGCTCAAAACATATGCAGGGACCTAAACTGTCAATTATGAAACTTTTGCTGATCTGGGGAGCCCAGGCGGGGCGCGTAAGTGTGCCCCCATATCTTACGCAGGCCGCCTAAAGTGCCCAGTGACCAGAAACTCAGTTTCAGCAATCTGTTCAATGTTTAGGGGCTGTTTATGCAAATTCTTTATGTGATGGGCAAGTTTAAGTGTTCTCCAAGGTCTCTAATCAGTTCCTAACAATTGTATGGCCATGATTTAGTCCTTGGTGGCCACACAAACATGTGTAATGATCCCATGAAGTTGTAACAACTATAAATAGCCAAGCAATTTCATTCATACATTGCTCACTTCTCTCCTCTCTTCTCAACAATCTGGTTTGGGAGCTCTCTCAACTGATTGGAACTTTATTCTTTGTAGAAAAGATAGCTAGGACCTTTTGTAAGTCTTCTTTCATGCTTATTCTTTATGTTTAAGCAGAAAGTCAAACAGTTTGGCCAACGGTTTGACTTTCGGTTTTGACCACCAATTGGTCAAGTCAAAGTTCAATTGAACTTTGCAACGTGATTGTAATCACGATGGTTATAATCCTTAGCGATTATACCTACTGATTACCACGTTAACTAGGCGTAGTGACGAGTCAAAGTTTCGGTCAAAATGCGTTTTAGCACGCATTTTGCAACGGAACTATTTTCGGGTATCAAAACCCATTGTTTTGATACCAAATCAATTTTTTAAGTAGGTTAAACATGTTTTGACATGTTTAACTCGTCACTATTAGTTTAATGCTTGTTTAAGGTCGTAAGTTAAGCGGTCTAAACAACCGCTTAGACTTTCAAACCCGACCCGTTTGGTCGATCATTAGGATCCGATCAAGCTTAATTAGTGATCATAGTTGCATAGGGAATAACCACTGAGGTTATACCTTATGATCACATATGATTGGTTAGTTATTTGTTAAGTAGCTTGTATGCCCATGGGAAATGACCAAAACGCCCTTTTGAAGCATAAAGCCATATTTTACATATGTGAACATGTTTTTGACATATAATCTGATTTAGTAACATGTTTAGGTATTATTGGGCATGTAAGACTTGACATAGCACATAGTTAACCATCCGAACATAGTTTCGCACGAACGACGCGTTAAAGTAGCATAAGCTACCTTAATGGGTCGTAACGGGTCGAAAGCACTTAGGTTAGGTTCTGATTTAGAATGTAGGCTTTGTTAAACCATATCACATGAGTTCCAACACTCATTTGGTTTACAAGACCTCATTCTATCCGATCTTCCGATTAAGGTGTCGATTTATTTACTAGTGATCCGATTACTAGGTACCACTTGAATTTCCTAGGTTTGTCTGAGCTTCGCTAAGTTCTTTAGATCAAGGATACCCTATCATTCAATGTGAGTACATAGTTCCCCTATTTTACTGTTTTCAATTGTTTTGGGGTGATTCATATGTATTAAAACGATTTCGATATTTTAACGATGTTTTCAAAAACGATTAAGATGGTTTATATTAAACCAATAACGATTTCGATAATGTGAACGAGCTTGTTGGTTGTAACTACATAACGAATGACATTCATTAGCATTGATCAAGCCGACCAGTATTAGGTTATGGTACCATAGGATCTGACAAATCCCCTTATCAGACTACACCCATGGTTATGTGTGGGGGTTATGTAGGTAACGACCGAATCTGATGATTGTTAACTTACCCTTTGGTGGTTTGTTAATACGAGGAACGAGGTAGTCGAGTCACGAAGGTTTGAATGTTATTAGCGAGACGACCATAAGTAGTTTCACAATTAAAACGAAAACGATTTTGGGACAAATTAAACGATTTGGAACGACCTAAACGAAATAAACGATTTGAACGAACGATTGGTTTTGGGTAGTGATTAGATAATGGGACGGGTGTAGCATGATCGAATCATGGTAGATACGCCGCTGGTACATCTTATATATAAGTGCTTCTATCATATTACATTGCGTGTCATTATTTAGTTCACTTGGGAAACGATATGAAACGATGTCACACAACGAGGTTTTCGAAATGATATAAACCATACGAGTTTTATTAACGAGATGTTTTACGAATTGGTTTACTAAAACAAATGTTTTGGGGTTAAGAATCATGGCTACAAGATTTTATAAATTATAACCATCTTGACTTGAGTTGGTTAATCATGTTGCAATATTATATACTTTTCAAAACAAGGTTTTCGAGGTATTGCAATATAAATGAGCCATGATTCTGATACTCTTATAAAACCTATGTGCTCGCCAGCATTTCTTTGCTTACTTTGTTTTTACATATGTTTCAGGTGATGTTGCGTGATGATTGCTAGGGAGCATGTTCACTTAGGATTTGGACGTGGCCTTAGTGACATAAAAATGATAGTAGACGATGTTTAAATTGTTTGTTTGGTTTTAAGACAATGTACATTATTTGATAAATTCAATAAAATGAAACTTTTAATTACCATGGTTGTTGAAACGATGATTCTGTTACAACACTCCCCGACGTTTCCGCCACGGTTTGTTGTTTTAACGTGGTTGGGGTGTGACAGAAGAGTTGGTATCAGAGCCAATGGTTATAGGGAATTAGGTTATTAGCATTGCTTTGACCTAGACTATAACTTTCTAGGACCCCAACGCAAGTTTACTTGTGTTTAGATTTTAAAACAATACCGTCACCTATCCTTAGGTGATAACAACAACGAGAACACAATAACAAATCCACTTCGAAAATTAATCATCTATCCTTGGATGATTGATTACTAGGTTTTGATCCCTCTGAAATTTCAAAATCTCGTCAAAGTTTGGGTCTAAATAATGTGAACACGTGCAAACCGGAAGAGTGAATGCCTGTACCCTGAGTTTTCTGTCTAAGGCTAGAGTGTTCGTACAAATCCGCAGTATCGGACCAGTCACTCATACCTGGGAACTCTTGGGGTGAGTGTTCACTTATAGGCGAGCATGTCTTCAGTGATACATTATTATGACCCATTTACTTTGATTTGTCACTGCGTGTCATTTGTTTGTTCGTGGTAATGAACAAAAGATCGCACTCCTTGCGTTTTTTCAATCTTTTCAATACCTCCTTTGTTTCTCCAATTATCGACCTCACTCGTTTCTCATGTTTCCTTGTTAGACAATGCCTCCTCGACGCGATGCTCAAACTTTTACTGCTGAAGAAGTCGCAGACCTTGTCTCTCAGCAAATGGCTGCTGTACTTCCAGGCGTTGTGACCCAAATCCACGAGTTATACAACAACAATAATAACAACAATAATGCTCAGTGTAATTTCAAGAATTTCAATTCTGCGAAGCCGCTTAAGTTTTCTGGAGCAACTGCACTCCTGCAGTGGTTCAAGAGTATCGAGAGCACATTCAGACATGTGCGGTGTCCGAATGCGCGAAAGGTTGAGTTTGCTTCAAGCGTGTTTGAGAAGCGAGCTCTTACATGGTGGAACGGAGTGATGCGTGATAGGGGTGCCGAAGTGGCATTAGCACAAACTTGGGATGAGCTCCGAGCTCTCATGATGAGAGAGTTCTGTCCCCGTCACGAGATTCGAGCTTTGAAACGAGAATTCGATGATTTGAAACAAGACGGGGGAGAACACCGTGCTTATACGGATCGATTTGAGGAGCTTAGTTTGTTGTGTCCTACGATGGTTACCCCTTTGGAGAAGGCAATTAAGAGGTATATCGATGGTTTACCCGATTCCATTCAGGATATTGTGACCGGTGTTAATCCTACTACCATTCATAACGCAATCGAGTTGTCGGCTACCCTGACTGAGTCCCAAGTCAGGAAGGGTAAACTCACCCGCAAGGGTGATAAAAAGAAGTCGACCGATTCTAACAAGAAAAGGGTAAAGGAAAGAAGCAGGGTGAGTCTTCTAAAAAGTCAAGGAAGCGCAAGGCTTCCCAGAACTTTGCTGTTACAGCACAGGCTGCTCAGAACCCACCGACTCAACCTCCTGCAAAGAAAGCATATGCTGGTACCGCACCTCACTGTGCTCGATGTAATGGTCACCATGTTGCCCAACAGGCCTGTAAACAGTGTGCTACTTGTGGTAGACTTGGGCATTTGGCCAACATTTGTCGTTATGGTCAAAATCAAGCTGCTCAGGTTCCAGCACAAGCTCAAGGGAATGCTGCTAGATTCCCACCTGGTTCGTGTTTTAATTGCGGTGAAATGGGTCATTTCCGCAACAACTGCCCGAGATTGGTTAATGCGAATGCGAATCCGAATGGTAACGCGATAGCAAATGTGAATCCCGCTCGGGGACGAGCATTCAATCTGAACGCGAACGAGGCGAGGGTGGACAACGAGGTTGTTAACGGTACGTTTCTTGTTAACAATCAACTTGCTTCTGTTCTTTTCGATTCTGGTGCCGATAGGAGTTTTGTTTTGTTATCCTTTGAGCCTTTACTTGCGATACCTAGAACTAAACTGAGGAAACCCTTGTCTGTTGAAGTTGCTACTGGTAAACCCCTTGTTCTCGATTTTGTTATTCGTGGTTGTCAATTGAACCTCGATAACCATCTTTTTCCTATCGACCTCGTACCGATGCAACTTGGGAGTTTCGACATTATCGTGGGGATGGATTGGTTAACCAAACACCATGCTGAGGTGATTTGTTTCGATAAGATCATTCGTATCCCTCTTTCGTCTGGTGATGTCCTAGAAGTTCGTGGTGAGAAACCATCTGGTGGATTGAAACTCATGTCGTGTACGAAGGCCCAAAGTTATCTACGAAAAGGATATGTTGCTTTTCTGGCACATGTTACTGAGGAGAAAGGCAAGAACAAGAGTATTCAGGATATTCTGATTGTTCGGGATTATCCAGAGGTGTTTCCTGATGAACTGCCTGGTTTGCCTCCAGTTCGTCAAGTCAAGTTCCAAATTGATCTTGTACCTAATGCTAACCCGATTGCGAAAGCACCTTATCGTCTTGCACCATCTGAGATGCAAGAGTTATCGAAACAGCTTCAAGAGTTATCTGATAAAGGATTCATTCGTCCGAGTTATTCACCCTGGGGAGCTCCTGTCCTCTTTGTGAAGAAGAAAGATGGATGTTTTCGAATGTGTATCGATTATCATGAGCTTAACAAGCTTACCATCAAGAATCGATATCCCCTACCCCGAATCGATGATCTCTTTGATCAGCTACAAGGTGCTACCTGTTTTTCCAAGATCGATATGCGTTTTGGGTATTATCAACTTCGTGTATTCGAAGAAGATATTCCCAAAACTCCATTTCGCATGAGATATGGGCATTACGAGTTCACAGTCATGCCTTTTGGTTTGACAAATGCCCCATCTATCTTCATGGACTTAATGAATAGGGTCTGTAAACCTTATTTAGACAAATTCATCATTGTGTTCATTGACGATATTCTCATTTATTCGAAGTCTCGAGCCGATCACGAGCAACACCTTCGTTTGACATTGGAACTCCTTAAGAAGGAACAACTTTTTGCTAAATTCTCCAAGTGTGAATTTTGGCTTAAGGAAGTTCAGTTTTTGGGACATATTGTCAACGAGCAAGGTATTCATGTGGATCCATCCAAGATTGTTGCAATTAAGGATTGGAACACACCGACGACGCCTACTGAGATTCGATCTTTTCTTGGTCTTGCTGGATATTATCGTCGATTTATTTCAAATTTCTCGAAGATTGCGGTTCCACTCACTGCTTTGACTCAAAATAATAAGCCTTTTGAGTGGGGACCCAAGCAAGAAGAAGCATTCCAAACGCTGAAACATAAGCTATGTAATGCTCCTGTTCTATCACTACTCGAGGGAAACGATGATTTCGTTGTCTACTGTGATGCATCTAACTTAGGCCTTGGTTGTGTTCTTACGCAACGAGGTAAAGTTATAGCATATACATCTAGACAATTGAAAGTTCACGAGAAGAACTACACGACTCATGATCTTGAGTTGGGAGCTGTGGTTTTCGCTCTCAAAATCTGGAGACACTATCTTTATGGCACGAAGTGTGTGGTTTTCACAGACCACAAAAGTCTCCAGCATATTCTTAATCAGAAGGAGTTGAACATGAGGCAACGATGTTGGGTTGAACTCCTAAATGACTACGATTGCGAGATTCGCTACCATCCTGGTAAGGCGAATGTCGTAGCCGATGCACTTAGTCGAAAGGAGCGAGTCAAGCTTCATTCTGTTCGAACTCTATCCGATCTCCAAACTCGTGTTCTTCAAGCTCAGCAATTTTGTGTTTCATAAAATTTTATGGGTAAGGAATTACCACGTCAGCTTGAGCTTAAACTCGAAGCGAAGGATGATGGTTTACTCTATTTCAAGGATCGTTTGTGGATTCCGAAACAAGACGATCTTCGCACATTAGTGATGGACGAATCTCATAAGTCTCGATATTCTATCCATCCTGGTGCTGACAAAATGTACAAGGATCTTCGTACGCAGTACTGGTGGCCTGGTATGAAGAAGGATGTTGCCTTGTATGTATCGAAATGCCTAACTTGTCTCAAAGTCAAGGCAGAATATCAACGACCTTCTGGTTTGCTTGTACAACCAGAGATACCGGTTTGGAAGTGGGAGAACATTGCGATGGATCTCATCACTAAATTACTGCGTACATCTAAAGGTCATGATGCTATTTGGGTTGTTATCGATCGATTAACGAAGTCAGCTCATTTTATTCCCATTCGCGAGGATCTATCTGCTGATAAACTTGCAAAGATTTATGTTGATGAGATTGTATCACGACATGGTGTTCCTTTGGATATCATTTCCGATCGTGATGCTCGATTTTCATCTCATTTCTGGAAGACCATGCAATCTGCTATGGGAACCCAACTAAATCTAAGCACTGCTTATCATCCCCAAACAGATGGTCAATCTAAGAGAACGATTCAAACTTTGGAGGATATGCTTAGAGCATGCGTGATAGACTTTGGTCGTAATTGGGATTCTCATCTTCCACTGATCGAGTTCTCTTACAACAATAGTTATCATGCTAGCATTAAAATGGCACCATTCGAAGCTCTCTACGGTCAAAAATGTCGTTCACCTGTTTGTTGGAACGAGACCGGTGAAGCTCAGCTTACTGGACCGGAGCTTGTTCTGGAAACAACAGACAAAATCAAGAAAATTCGCGATAATCTTGTGACAGCTAGATGCCGTCAAAAGAGTTATGCGGATTTACGACGCAAGCCCTTAGAATTTCAAGTCGGAGACCATGTCCTGCTCAAGGTGTCACCTTGGAAGGGAGTGGTGAGATTTGGAAAGAAAGGAAAACTTGCACCACGATATGTTGGACCATTTAAGATTGTTGAAAGGGTTGGAAAGGTTGCCTATCGACTAGAGCTACCTTCAGAGCTTGGAAATATTCATCCGACTTTTCATGTGTCCAATTTGCGAAAGTGTTTAGCTGACGCTGATCTTCATATTCCTCTCGATGAGATCCAAATCGATGAAACGATGCACTTTGTCGAGAAACCTGTGGAGATAGTGGACCGTACATACAAACAGTTGAAGAACAAACGAATTCATTTGGTCAAGATTCGCTGGGAATCCAAACATGGCCCAGAGTTTACTTGGGAACGTAAGGACCAAATGAAGGCGAAATATCCGCAATTGTTCTCACAAGTTTCCTTTAGTTAAAATTTTGGGACGAAATTTTCTAAAGTAGGGGAGACTGTGACAACTGTGCTCTGTAATTGATGTATAATGCAAAACGATGTTATTTATCAATAAAACAATGTGTTTTGGTGTTACTATATGTGTATTTGTGTTTGATGATTTTACGATTCGATTCGATTCCGATTTCAAGCTTTAAATCGCTTTCTGGAAAGTTATACGCAAACTGGTGCGTAAACGCAGTCAGTTTAACGCGACAAACACTCCGAAATAGTGACATAGGCTTAACATACCTAAAATAACCTTTTCATAACTTAGAAATAAGTTTTGGATGGTGTGGTGTGTTGAAAACAAGTCTATTCAATCGCAGGGACTATTTGTGTCAAACTGCGAAACTATACCGATTCGTATGGTATCGAACTGTCCGGAACTTGATCATAAGCTAAACATACCATAAATAACCTAAATATAGCTTATAAATAAGCATTGAGTGGTTCGGTGTGCAAAAATATGCTTATTTGATCTTACAGGGACTAATAGTGTCAAAAACGACGTAAGTTTGCATTTTCGCGCATATCTTACGTTCTGACCACATCTGCACATCCAAAATTTTTGTAGACACTAAAATATTTTTATTTTAGGGATCGACATACAAAAATACCGTTCGTCGCTTAATTTGGTTCGTTTTCGCGTCCGTTTGAGTTTCGTCGTAATTTACCAAACAACGCGATCATACAACCAAACGAGCCGACATCCGGGAGTTTTCCGAGCACATTTTGAGTCCTCTAAACCTTATTGACCTTGTAGAGCCTTGAAATGGCTTAACGGGGGTCAAAAAGGCCTGAAATGAGCTTAAAACATATGCAGGGACCTAAACTGTCAATTATGAAACTTTTGCTGATCTGGGGAGCCCAGGCGGGGCGCGTAAGTGTACTCCCATATCTTACGCAGGCCGCCTAAAGTGCTCAGCGACCAGAAACTCAGTTTCAGCAATCTGTTCAATGTTTAGGGGCTGTTTATGCAAATTCTTTATGTGATGGGCAAGTTTAAGTGTTCTCCAAGGTCTCTAATCAGTTCCTAACAATTGTATGGCCATGATTTAGTCCTTGGTGGCCACACAAACATGTGTAATGATCCCATGAAGTTACAACAACTATAAATAGCCAAGCAATTTCATTCATTCATTGCTCATTTCTCTCCTCTCTTCTCTACAATCTGGTTTGGGAGTTCTCTCAACTGATTGGAACTTTATTCTTTGTAGAAAAGATAGCTAGGACCTTTTGTAAGTCTTTTTTATGCTTATTCTTTATGTTTAAGCAGAAACTCAAACAGTTTGGCCAACGGTTTGACTTTCGGTTTTGACCCCCAATTGGTCAAGTCAAAGTTCAATTGAACTTTGCAACATGATTGTAATCACGATGGTTATAATCCTTAACGATTATACCTACTGATTACCACGTTAACTAGGCGTAGTGACGAGTCAAAGTTTCGGTCAAAATGCGTTTTAGCACGCATTTTGCAATGGAATTATTTTCGGGTATCAAAACCCATTGTTTTGATACCAAATCAGTTTTCTAAGTAGGTTAAACATGTTTTGACATGTTTAACTCGTCACTATTAGTTTAGTGCTTGTTTAAGGTCGTAAGTTAAGCGGTCTAAACAACTGCTTAGACTTTCGAACCCGACCCGTTTGGTCGATCATTAGGATCCGATCAAGCTTAATTAGTGATCATAGTTGCATAGGGAATAACCACTCAGGTTATACCTTATGATCACATATGATTGGTTAGTTATTTGTTAAGTAGCTTGTATGCCCATGGGAAATGACCAAAATGCCCTTTTGAAGCATAAATCCATATTTTACATATGTGAACATGTTTTTGACATATAATCTGATTTAGTAACATGTTTAGGTATTATTGGGCATGTGAGACTTGACATAGCACATAGTTAATCATCCGAACATAGTTTCGCGCGAACGACGCGTTAAAGTAGCATAAGCTACCTTAATGGGTCGTAACGGGTCGAAAGCACTTAGGTTAGGTTCCAATTTAGAATGTAGGCTTTGTTAAACCATATCACATGAGTTCCAACACTCATTTGGTTTACAAGACCTCATTCTATCCGATCATCCGATTAAGGTGTCGATTTATTTACTAGTGATCCGATTACTAGGTACCACTTGAAGTTCCTTGGTTTGTCTGAGCTTCGCTAAGTTCTTTAGATCAAGGATACCCTATCATTCAATGTGAGTACATAGTTCCCCTATTTTACTGTTTTCAATTGTTTTGGGGTGATTCATATGTATTAAAACGATTTCGATATTTTAACGATGTTTTCAAAAACGATTAAGATGGTTTATATTAAACTAATAACGATTTCGATAATGTGAACGAGCTTGTTGGCTGTAATTACATAACGAATGACATTCATTAGCATTGATCAAGCCGACCAGTATTAGGTTATGGTACCATAGGATCTGACAAATCCCCTTATCAGACTACACCCATGGTTATGTATGGGGGTTATGTAGGTAACAACCGAATCTGATGATTGTTAACTTACCCTTTGGTGGTTTGTTAATACGAGGAACGAGGTAGTCGAGTCACGAAGGTTTGAATGTTATTAGCGAGACGACCATAAGTAGTTTCACAATTAAAACGAAAACGATTTTGGGACAAATTAAACGATTTGGAACGACCTAAACGAAATAAACGATTTGAAGGAACGATTGGTTTTAGGTAGTGATTAGATAATGGGACAGGTGTAGCATGATAGAATCATGGTAGATACGCCGCTGGTACATCTTATATATAAGTGCTTCTATCATATTACATTGCGTGTCATTATTTAGTTCACTTGGGAAACGATATGAAACGATGTCACACAACGAGGTTTTCGAAATGATATAAACCATACGAGTTTTATTAACGAGTTTTTAACGAGATGTTTTACGAATTGGTTTACTAAAACAAATGTTTTGGGGTTAAGAATCATGGCTACAAGATTTTATAAATTATAACCATCTTGACTTGAGTTGGTTAATCATGTTGCAATATTCTGATACTCTTATAAAACCTATGTGCTCGCCAGCATTTATTTGCTGACTTTGTTTTTACATATGTTTCAGGTGATGTTGCGTGATGATTGCTAGGGAGCATGTTCACTTAGGATTTGGACGATGTTTAAATTGTTTGTTTGGTTTTAAGACAGTGTACATTATTTGATAAATTCAATAAAACGAAACTTTTAATTACCATGGTTGTTGAAATGATGATTCTGTTACAACACTCCCCGACGTTTGCGCCACGGTTTGTTGTTTTAACGTGGTCGGGGTGTGACAGAAGAGCATATGTATCAAAGTAGTCAATTCCTTCCTTTTGTCTAAAGCCTTGGATAACCAATCGGGCTTTAAACTTATCAATTGAACCATCTACTTTCATCTTCTTCTTGAAGATCCATTTACAACCAAGTGGTTTACACCCAGGGGGTAGATCAGACAGTTTTCAAGTGTTATTCTGCATGATAGAGACCATCTCATCATTTATAGCTTCTTTCTAGAAAGCTACATCCCGAGATGCCATGGCTTCACTATAGGTGTTAGGATCTTCCTCAATATTGAAACAGTATTGATACTGAATTTTAATTTCATCTCTAGATCCTTCAATTAAATATAGTTGAAAATCATCACCAAATGATTTAGCTTTTCTTGCTCTACCACTCCTCCTAGGTTCTGGAGGAGTATCAATCACCTGATCAGCCACTTGAGAGTTACTAGAGCTTGGAACCATGTCCCTAGGCCTAGGTATAGAAGAGAATCTATTCTCCTCATAATCCGTAGTTCTTGCCTCAATTACAGTATGCACAGACACGTAGTCATTTGGTTTTATAACATAGAACCTGTGAGCAAGTGAATGCTCCGCATACCCAATGAAAATGCAGTCTATACCTCTTTCCCCTATGTTCCTTATCTTGGGATCAGTGAGCCTTACCACGGCTCTACAACCCCAAACTCTCAGTTTATGTAGCACAGGTGGTTTTTTATGCCAAAGCTCAAAAGGGGTGGTCTTGTTCCTTTTATTTGGAACCCTATTTAGCAAATAGCAGCCTGTCAACATAGCAACCCCCCAAAAGCCCTCACTTAGGCCCAAATAGGACAACATGGTATTGACCATTTCCTTTAGAGTCCTATTCTTCCTTTCTGCCACACCATTTTGTTCCGGTGTGTAAGGAGCTGTGGTATGGTGTATTATTCCAGTCGATTAGAAATACACCGAATCAAAATACTCACCAGCTCTGTCCGTATGTAGGGTTTTGATCAACCCACTCCGATGAAGCTCTTCCTCTTGTTTATAGATCTTAAACTTTTCAATAGCTTCATCTTTAGCATGCAACAAATACATATAGCAAAATCTAGTTGCGTCATCTATGAACGTTACTACATACTTTTTATTACCTAGAAACGGTGTAGCATGATAGTCACACCGATCGCTATGTATCAAATCTAACACTTTAATTTCCCTATGAACATGTTGCATGAAAGGCTTTTTAGTTATCTTATTCAACTTGCAAATATGGCATTTATCATTGTTTATGTTAATAGGTGGAATTAAGCTCATTTTATACATTTCCTTAATTCTTTTATATTGTACATGTCCTAGTCTAGCATGCCATAATTCCGAATAGTCAAGTTGTTACTATTACTAGTTGAAGCTATGTTATTAACATTACTAGTTGAATCAACACAAACAGATTCATTCATAAAAGAGACATCAACATTCAACATAAACATACCATTGCATAGATAACCGAAACCTACAAATGTACCATGTCTTGACAAGATATACTTGTCACTTTCCAATACTTGTTTGTACCCATAATTATTTAACACAATGCCACTTAACAGATTCTTTCGAATTCCGGGCACATATAAAACATTCTTCAAAAGTAAAGATTTTCCAGAAGTAAAAACAAGGTTCACGATTCCAATTCCTTTGATTGGTTCGGTTGCAACATTCCCCATCTTGATGCTAGATCCGTCTTCGATTGGTTGAAAGTCTTTAAACCAACGAAGATCCTTGCATACATGGCTTGTTGCACCCGAATCAACCCACCATGCAACATTATCATCCTGCATATAAAATGCCTCAGAAAGTAGTGACACATAATTCTGAACCGAATTATTAAATTGTACTAAATTCTGACCTTGCTTGCCTGGGTCCTTGGACCCGCTAGAACTAGCCTCATTCTTGTTCTTTGAACCAAATTTGTTGTTATTATTCATCAACTTACAGTCCCTTTTAAAGTGGCCAACCTTACCACATTTCCAGCAAGGGTAATTCGGCTTTTTGTTTGAACCCGAATTGTTTTTTCCTTGAAACTTCTGTTTCCCATTGAACTTACTATTTCCTTTGGATGATTCACCCGCCTCAACCATGTTCATAGAACTTGATCCAGCCAGTTTCTTTTCATCATTGACCAACACATTTTCCTGTGCTCTCAAGCCTTCTTCAATTCTGAAGTGGCTTCCAAGTTCAACCAAAGTTAACTCTCCTTTCTGATGTTTCAGATTATGTTTAAAATCTTTCCAGGAAGGAGGTAACTTGTCAATGATACTCGAAACCAAGATGGATTCATCCATCTTCATATCATGTTGGGCAAATTGCCCCATAATTCGTAACAATTCATTATATTGTTCCATGACAGGCCTTTCATCAACCATTCTGTAATTATTGAAATTACTGACAAGAAACTTCTTACTAGAAGAATCTTCTGCCATGTATTTGGCTTCCAACGTGTCCCATAGTAACTTTGTAGTTTCAACATTTTGATAAACATCACCATTCAGAATGTGGCCAAGACATATGTAATTGTCATTCTCCCACTTCGACCTCTTCCTAATTTGCTCCAGATTGCCATCCTCCAGTATCTTCGAGATTGGAGTAGTCAACATGTACACATCCTTCAACGTTATGAGAAGAAAGTGCATCTTCTTCTGCCATCTTCGGAAGTCCTGCCCTTCGAACTTCTCCAGTTTGTTAAACTTGCTTGTCATGAAGAAAGACATTGCCTTATACGTATCAAAATGCCTTACTTGTCTTAAGGTTAAGGCTGAACATCAACGTCCTTCTGGTTTATTGGAGCAACCAGAGATCCCAGTTTGGAAATGGGAAAACATTGCTATGGATCTTGTTACCAAACTTCCGCGCACAAAGAAAGGTCATGATGCCATCTGGGTAGTTGTTGATCGTCTTACTAAGTCAGTGCATTTCTTGCCAATCCGTGAGGATTTTTCTGCTGACAAACTTGCTAAAATCTATGTGGATGAAATTGTATCTCCGCATGGTGTTCCTTTGAACATCATTTCTGACAGAGATGCTCGCTTCACTTCTCATTTTTGGATAACCATGCAATCTGCTATGGGGACCCAACTTAATCTGAGCACAGCTTATCATCCGCAAACGGATGGTCAATCTAAAAGAATAATCCAGACTCTAGAGGATATGCTTAGAGCTTGTGTGATCGATTTTGGTGGTAGTTGGGATTCACACCTTCCGTTAATTGAATTCTCCTACAACAACAGTTATCACTCCAGCGTCAACATGGCTCCTTTCGAGGCTCTCTATGGTCGAAAATTTCGTTCACCAGTCTGCTGGAATGAGATCGGTGAGGCTCAGCTTACTTGACCTGCCCTCATTTTAGAAACTATTGATAAGGTTAAGAAATTTCGTGATAACCTTCAGACAGCTAGAAGCCGTCAAAAGAGTTATGCGGACCAACGACGCAAGCCCTTGGAATTTCAAGTCGGCGATCGCGTATTACTTAAAGTCTCACCTTGGAAAGGTGTGATCAGATTTGGAAATAAAGGAAAACTTGCACCAAGATAAGTTGGACCATTCAGGATCGTCGAAAGAATCGGTAAGGTAGCCTACAGACTTGAGTTACCTCCTGAACTTGGGAATGTTCATCCAACTATCCACGTATCCAATCTCAAGAAGTGTCTAGCTGATGAGAACCTCCACATACCACTTGACAAAATTCGTGTTGATAAAACACTGAAATTTGTTGAGAAACCTGTGGAAATTATGGATCGTGAAGTCAAGTGGCTTAAACGCAAGTGCATTCCTTTGGTTAAAGTTCGCTGGGAATCTAAACACGGACGTGAGTTTACTTGGGAACGTGAAGATCAAATGAAGGCGAAGTATCCGCATCTATTCTCACGAGTTTCCTCTAAATAAATTTCGGGACGAAATTTCCACAAGTAGGGGAGACTGTGACACCTGTGTCTGTAATCATTGTAAACAGTTCAGTTATCAATAAAACAAAGTTATTTGATCCCAATGTTGGTTTGTTTATGTTTGACATTTTTCATGTTTTGACTTTTGTTCAATTTCAAACTCTATATCGCTTTCTGGAGAATTATACGCAAACTGGTGCGTAAACGTAATCAGTTTAATGCGACAAATACTCCGGAACATCAACATATGCTTAACATACCTTAAATAACCTCTACATAACTTAGAAATAAGTTTTGAAGGCTTTGGTATGGCAAAATCAAGTTTAATCGCCTACCGGGACCAAATTCGACAAACTGCGAAAGTATGACGATTCGTACTAGAACAGACATTCCGGAACATGACCATAAGTTAAACATACCATAAATATCCTTTACATAGCTTAGAAATAGGCTTTGAGGGGTTCGGTGTGCTAAAATAAACTTTTGGGTCATTCAGGGACTGAAAGCGTCAAAAAGTGCACAAGTTTGCATTTTCGCGCATAACATACATTCTGAATACATCCGGACATCCAAAAATTTATGTAATCATTAAAATATTATGTTTTAGTGATTGGCTTGTCAAAAATCCATTCGTCGCGCAATTTGGATCGTTTTTCGCGTTCATGCGCATTCCGTCGTAATTTACCGAACAACGCGATCGTACGACCAAACGAACCGACATCCAGCATATTTTTTGAGCATGTTTCATGTTCCCTATGCTTTAACATTCTTATAGAGCTTAAAAATGGGTTTCACGGGTGCTAGAAGTGCCAAAACACGACCATACGCGCACAGGGACCAAAACTGTCAACTTTGAAAGTTGCTGGTCTGCAGACCAGCATACGGTCCGTAAGGGGAGGACCATACGGTCCGTAAGGCTGCACCAGATCAGCAGAAAGTGTTTTCCAGCTTGATCCAGCTGTTACCCACCTTTAATCTCACTTGCACATGGTTTTGGGCAATACTAGGGGCTCCAATGGTTTTATAAAACTATGGGCTTGAGGTGTATGGATGAGATTGAAGCACGGTTTTCGAGAAACAATCTTAACGGTCCTAGAAATCCTATAAATACCCCTCTAGTTCCCAAATTGTAGGTCCTGAGATCCGTGCGGATCATAAGAGAATCGTCGATCTAACCTAGAGTGCGGAATCCTCTAGATCAGATTTTGCAGAAAATGTGTAGAAACAAGAATCAAGAACACGATACACTTTCAATCCGGTCTTCTATTGATTATCCAACACGATGTTTACAATCAATTCAAGACCCACAAGAAATCTCCTAGCCACTCTCTATAGATTTCTCTAACTCCCCAAACTTTCTAACCTCAACCCTTATGCCAAGCCTTGTTTATATAGGACAAGGTTTGCACATGGGCTTTGGTCTGGGCCAGGCCATTCTCCAAGCCCATAACACTAAATAACTCCCTAACCAATAATGCTAAGCCCAATACAAAATATCCAAAGACTAAATAAACAAACTATTAAGCTGTTGTCACAAAACATGCACCAACAAACTCCCCCTTGACAATAGCTTCATAGTGTAACTTTGTCTTCAAACATCTTGCTGTCTTTTGGTCTTTGGATAGCGTCAGCTACACAGTTTCTGACATTAACAAACTCCCCCTTAGCTGATGCTTCCAATCTCCAACACTTTCATTCGTTGTAGATCAGCGAACTAGCAATCTTTGGTTAAGCAAGAATCTCCAAATTCTTTCATATCTCTTTCTCTTTCTGCAATGTAGTAGAAGGATCCTACCATGCATCTTCACACGTTCTTCACTTCACTCTCAATCTGCACTTTACTTGTATTCTGCACTTCATTTTGATAACTGCATCAATCTGTTTAGCAACACAAGAAAGTATCTCGAAAAACCATTAGTCTTTTTCACATTTAAAGATAAACCAATATTTTATCTTATCATGCAAAAACAACAATCTGTCAGTTCAAAATGGAAGTCTTTTGAAAGAAAATATTTTTGGTATTTTTGATATTTTTCAACACAAACTAAACTAAACTAAACTTAAAAATATTTACAATACTTCTTTTTGTGAGAATCACCGGTAAGAAGATCATATCAGCACAATCAAACTGTTTTCACACTATTAGATAATTCTTTATGTAATTTTCCGTGAAAAGCAGTCCAAGACGATTACCAGTATGTTTGTCCACTTAAACAAATGCATGAACATTTCAAGTACCATTACCGTATGATACGTTAAGGTAATATTAATTCTGAAATACTAGTGAGTCCCACTTCAGGATATACCCCCGCGATCAAGGTATGCACAAAGATTCATCGTAGTAGGTGAGTATACTGAATTCATCCGTTTTGTGTTTCAACGATAGATAATTGGTGAACAGGTCAGTACTTCCGTACAGCAGAGAGACCAAAATATCTTATCGAGGGCTAAGACAGATACCATTTTTGGTACGATTTGTGCATTTAGCACTTATTTTGAATGACTCTCTATGAGAGCTTCTTCATTTTCAGGGTTTTGGCATTATTAGCTCTTTTAAGATATCATGGGTGTGTCTAGGTCAGCATGTATCTGGATGCAGCAGAAGGACACCCCTGATATCACCGGATGAAATAACAGTATAAAGACCCAAAACTTCAGATTTTGGCAATCTATCAACGCAAGATTTAAGGTCATTAAACCATACACCACTGATGTGTTCCCCACTCATACTCAGTGCATTTAAGTTTATATCACACTGGTAAGTTGATTATTTCATGCTTTTGCCTACTGGTACATCATATGATGAAGCTGCTATCACACTTAAGCAATTTAATTCAGTTTGAGTGTGACAGTCTAACTTGCTGATGTACTATCATTTCTTCTTTTTCACACAGTGAAAACTCATTTTTGATTTTCTATTTTTTTATGTTTTTGATTTTTAAGAAAAATTTATAACTTACTCCCCCTAAACACACGCACTATCTGAACTCTTTTTGGCTTAGGGAAATTTCTCCCCCTAAATTTTTGTTTTAATGGAGTAAGTTTCAAAAACACAAATTTGAAAACACAAACAAACTCCCACTTTAACCTGACAAAAGTTTTTCACCAATAAATCATCAATCAATCACTAAAGTAAACAGTTCGTTACCCATGTTAACCTACTATTCACCTCAGATGTTTTACAGGAACAACCACTGTTGAACACATCAACAGTCCTTCTTGGTCATCCTGCAATCACTCAACAACTCAGTTAGACTTTAGAACCCAAGCCCTGATAGTCTTGGGTTTTCCAAATTCATCCATTACAGGAACATCCATCCAATATCCATCACACTTCAGTGGATCCTTGGGTAATTTTTTATCTTGATACCTTCTTCTCCCATAATCATACCATGAATTTTGAAAAATTTTTGGATGTTGTTGAACATTCGAGTTACTAAAACCCCTATGTCCATTTCTTTGTTGAAAATTTCGATTACCAGCAGTTTGGTATCGATTTTGATATCCAAAATTTTTATTTTGACTTTGAAAACGATTTGATTTACCACTATATTGACTAAATTGTGGAGAAATACTTCTTGGTCTATCAAATCTTTTTGAAGTTGAGGGTTTAGATTGAGATTCAGGTTTCTTTGTCTTACAACTTGGTTTTACACTATTGCTTGACCCAACCTGATTCTCATCCTTAACCTCATCAACCTTTTGTTTACCTTTCTTCAAAGGACAACAACTTGCCACATGCCCTTTGTTGTGACATTTAAAACAGGATCTTTTCTTATAAGTTTTCTTTTTGTTTGATCCCTTTTTAAATGTGTTGGTCTTTTTGTCTTCAGTATCCTCATCCACTTTATGAGGTGTACTGTTGGACCCAACAGATTCTTTCAAAGAAACTGGACTATTTGGCAAGTCCACAGCTATCGGATCCACTACTACTTGTGCAGTGGTTACAAAATCAGTTAGCTCATCTTCAGTTGGTAAAAATGAGTAGTCTTGATGTTTAGAAGATGAAGCTTTAGTATACCCCACCCCTGTTTTATCATGACTCCTTTTTAAACCTTTTTGAATTTGAGTCCTGACTAACGAAGAACTCCCAAAATTGTTTAACTTCCCCTGAAGTTCAACAATTTTGGCTTGTGCATCAGCCAATTCTGTGCACTTTTCTGAAAGCTCGTTAGTCTTTTCTTTCAGAGTTTCACGAGCCAAATCAATGATCTGTAACTGTTCATTGACTTTGCTTGTTAAACTACTGATTTCTTGTTCATTTGATTTGAGTTTTTCTAAACAATCTGACTCTCGTTTAATCAAAAGAACATTTGACTCTTTTAACTTTTCTAATTCAGCTGACTGAATTTTGTTTTGCTCTGATAGTCTGTCAACTTTAACCTGTAGTTCAGTGCAATTAAGACATGTATGACTTACAGATTCTGATGATACCTTTACCTCTGTTGTAAGTCCATTCACATCACTCAAGCCCTTTGAAACTTCTGCCTCAACCTTTTCAGCATTCTCCTCATCTGCTACCTTCTTCTCTTCTACCTCAGCAGCTCCCTCTCCAATCTTCACAGCTGCAAGCTCAGCTACCAAAGCTTGATCACAAGAATTTACTGGTGAAGAGATCTGATAACGTTTTTCCAAAGCTTCCCACAGCTCTCTAGAGGTCCCATACGTCTTGAAAGTATGTTTAACACTCTCAGGCAAGGACATCTTTATTGCTGCGAAAGCTTTCTTCTCAGCATCAACCAACTGTTTCTCAGATTCATCCATCTTCTCATAAGAAATTACTTTTACCCTTCCTTCAACACGACGTGTGGGAGCAACATATCCATTTACCATACAGCTCCACATTTTCGTATCCTTACTCTGAACATATGCCTCAACCTTCTTTTTCCGGTCAGTATATTCTTTGACATTTATAAGCTTTGGCCAGTTTTTAACAACCTCACTTCCATTGTTCACCTTAGCCATCACGCAGCGTAAAAGTTCAAATGAATTTTGGTAACCTGTGTCAAAATCCAAATCTAACTTCTTTACTGGTCCTTGTCGAGCTTTTACCGTAAGCGAACTGATAAAACCGTACAAGAATTTTTCTGAAAACTGTTTTTATCAAATTATACCGTTAGATTCGTCTCGAGATTACGATTCCAATGATATAAAATGTCAAAAACCTATTTCAAGAATTTCCAGTCTTTTTTTTTTTTTTTTGCCCTAAAAATCCAAGGATTCCAACGGTGCAAACGGTTTTCTAAGATGAGTTACGGATAATTTTCTAAACGCGGAACAGCGAAATTTTTTGTACGCGAGCCAAGAAAAATTCCCACCCCGTCCGAAATGGTCCTAGATGGTCCGTATAGAACTGATCTGATCCGAAATGAACACCTATTTATCCGAAATGATCCGTAATCCTTCCAATTTATCCAAAATGCAAATTTAACTGGTCCGAAATGAGTTCTTCTGATCCGAAATGTAATCCTTTCAGTCCGAAATGCAAGTGGAGCTTGTCCGAAATGCAACCTGATGATCCGTAATGCTTGAACTGTGTCCGAAATGGTCCGAAATCACCACCTGCTTATCCGAAATGGATCCGAAATGCTTGTGATTGATCCGAAATGCAAGTCATCAATCCGAAATGGATCCGTAATCCCTTTGACTGATCCGGAATCAAGTCTATCTGGTCCGAAATCAACTCAAACTGATGCGTAATGCTTGTATCTAGTCCGGAATTGATGCTGTTTATCCGTAATGACTGATTTCCTGTCCGAAATCAATCCGAAATGCAGCAGATCTGGTCCGTAATGCTGGTATTTGATCCGAAATCAGCAGCAGAACTCCGAAACAGCCTCTAAAACGTGTCCAAAAACCCAGATTTCTGCAAAAACGATTCTGAACCAAGCCAATCGAGAGCCAAATGCTCTGATACCAATTGTAGGTCCCGAGAGCCGTGCGGATCGTAACAGAATCGTCGATCTAACCTAGAGTGCGGAATCCTCTAGATCAGATTTTGCAGAAAATGTGTAGAAACAAGAATCAAGAACACGATACACTTTCAATCCGGTCTTCTATTGATTATCCAACACGATGTTTACAATCAATTCAAGACCCACAAGAAATCTCCTAGCCACTCTCTATAGATTTCTCTAACTCCCCAAACTTGCTAACCTCAACCCTTATGCCAAGCCTTGTTTATATAGGACAAGGTTTGCACATGGGCTTTGGTCTGGGCCAGGCCATTCTCCAAGCCCATAACACTAAATAACTCCCTAACCAATAATGCTAAGCCCAATACAAAATATCCAAAGACTAAATAAACAAACTATTAAGCTGTTGTCACAAAACATGCACCAACAAAAACCCACACCTTTGAATCTGAAATTGTTCTCTAAGTTGATGTGTTTATCACTTCATACCTGAGAATATTCGGATCAAAACTTCCATTCTTGGACCCGTTGTAAGTCCTCTTTCGTTCTTTTAGCGTTTCTGCATTGTTAACGTTTCTGCATTGACCAGTTTATGGTCAACATGAAGTTCAGTTGAACTTCGCAACGTGAGCGTAATCACGATGGTTATAGTCCCTTGTAACTATACCTACTGATTACCACATTATCTAGGCTCAGTGACGAGTCGTAGTTTCGGCCAAAATGCGTATTCTTGCGTATTTTGTAACCAAACTACTTTTAGGTATCAAAACCGTTTGTTTTGATACCAAACTTGTTTTCTAACTTAGTTAAGCATGTTTTAACATGCTTAGCTCGTCACTTTTAGTTTTGTGCTTGTCTAGGGTCGTAAAGGTAAGCGATCTAATCAATCGCTTATACTTTCGAACCCGACCCATTTGGTCGATCATTAAGATCCGACCAAACACATTAGGTGACCATAGTATATAGGGAATAACCTTTCGAGGTTATACCTTATGGTCGCTTCGTTTAAGTAGTTGTATGATAAGTAGTTTGTATGCCTTAGGTAAATTACCAAAATGCCCTTTTTACGCCAAAATTCATTTTAAGCCTATGTAACTTAATGTTTGACATCTAAACTGATTTAGTAACAATATTAGGCATGTTAAGGCATATTCTACTTATCATAGGACTAGTTAGGCGGTCCAAACGCGTTTTACGTGAACGACGCGTTAAAGTAGCATAAGCTACCTAAACGGGTCGTAATGGGTCGTAAGCACTTAGGTTAGGTTTCATTTTAGTATGTAGGCTTTGTTAAACCATATCACACGAGTTCCCATACTCGTTTGGTTTACGAACCCTCATGTTACCCGATCCCCCGAATAGGTCCGTTTATTAACATAGTTACCTATATTAGGTGCTGTTTGATTCCGTGATCTTCTAGCATTGCTTGGTGGTTATCCTAGGACTTCTAAGCAATCCCAAGTGAGTACATAGACCCCTCTTTTACTGTTTTCCAAACTGTTTTGGGGTGAAACACATGTGCCTACTTGTTACTTTCATGCTTTCCATGTTTCCACATCATATACTTGCTATGTTCGTTAGTACATTTATAGTACATGATTTACATTACATTGTTTTGCTATGTATGTTTACTTAGCATACTTAGTACGTTGTTTTACTTTACATTTCTGCTATGTATGTTGACTGAGCATGCTAGCACATTGATTTACATGACTTTTCTGCTTTGTATGTTAACTTAGCATACTTAGCACATTGTTTTCATTTAAGATGTTTACAATCGGTATGACATTTGGTTTGTACAAACGGGACTTATATACGTTCATTAACATTACCTACGCCGCTCGGTAGTAAGTAGTGGTACCATAGGACTTGACAAATCCCGTTCCTGACATCCTGGGTTTGTTTGGATGTAAGGAATGACTGAATCCGAAAACATTTCTTTTGATAACCTTGACTTAGGGTTATCCGTCTGTCTCAAGGCTTGAATGTATGCGTTAACTTACCACCTAAGTGTTTGTATCAATAAAACTTGCATTTACTTTGCAAAACATAACTTTTTGATATATTCAAAATAATTTGTTTTGTACATTTTTTTTATTTGGTTTATGTAACAACACATTACTTACCATACATCACGATTGTTGCACATTACTTGACTACATTTGGACTTTTAACATTTGACATGGTTTATACAAGGACTTTTTGAAAATTGGTTTAAACATAGACTTTATACATTGGTGGTTTGTTTAAGTGACTTAAATAACGAGATGTGAGTAGTATGATACAAACATGGTGGATACGCCGCTGGTACCTCCTATATATAAGTGTTCGTATTATATTACATATCATAGCGTTATTTAAATCATTCATTTTGGACTTATACATTTTACACAAGTAACATGCTTTTCACAAGACTTTGGGTTACAAAACAGTTTACTTTATACAATTCATTTTACTTGGTTATTCATTTAACCTTACATTGTTCTTTTATTTACACATATCATCTGATCCTATCGCTTTTTAAATGATTTACAAAACAAAACAATTTACAAGGTTCACGACTAAATTTTATTAAACATTTTCTTAACCTTAAGTCATGAATCCTAATTTCACAAAACCTCTGTATCTCACAGGCATTTTTATGTTGACGTACCTATTTTCGCATGTGTTTTCAGGAGCTTTTGCATAGGATGATCGAGACACACTTAGGCGGACCTGTGCCTTAGTGACTTAAAACGAAGCAAGAACTAGTTAAATTATGTTATGTACTCTTTTTTTCTTGTTTAAGACAATGTAACTTTCTTGTTTGATATATTAAACGTAACTTTAATATCCATGGTTGTGAAACAATTAATTCTGTTACAACACTCCCCGACGTTTCTGCCACGTTTTGTTGTTCTACGTGGTCGGGGTGTGACAGAAAAGTTGGTATCAGAGCACATGGTTATAGGGAATTAGGTTATTAGTAATGCTTTGACCTAGACTATAACCTTTCTAGGACCCCAACACAAGTTGTCTTGTGTTTAGATTTTAAAATATGCACTTCACCTATCCTTAGGTGATAACCACAACGAGAACATCAATTCCGAATCCGCTTTGAAAATTAATCATCTGTTCTTGGATGATTGATTACTAGGTTTTGAACCCTTTATTGTAAGGTTTTGAACCCTTTGTTATAAGGTTTTGAACCCCTTTGAATTTTCAAAATCTCTTCAAAGTTTTGGGTTCTAAATAATGTGAAAACGTGCAAATTGGAAGAGTGAATGCCTGTACCCTGGGTTTTCTGTCTAAGGCTAGAGTGTTCGTACAAATCCACATAATCGGACCAGTCACTCTTACCTGGGAACTCTTGGGGTGAGTATTCACTTATAGGCGAGCATGTCTTCGCGATACATTATTTTTGACCCAATTACTTTAATTAGTCACAATGTGTCGTTTGTTTGCCTAGTGGTAACGAACGAATGACCACCATCCTTGCTGTTGTCAATTTTTTTTTTGTATCATCTTATTCTTTTCATCCAATCATCTCACTCGTTTCCTTTCATGTTCCTCTTTTAGAATGCCTCCTCGACGCGACAATCAGATAGCAAATGCCGAACTGGCAGAAATCATCGCGCAGCAAATGGCTGCTGCTTTCCCAAATCTTATTGCTCAACTGAACCAAGCCAACAACAACAATCATGCTCCATGCAATTTCAAGAGTTTCAATTCGGCTAAGCCACTCAAGTTTAGTGGTACTGAAGGAGCAACTAGGCTCCTACAATGGTTCGAGAGCACTGAGAGTACGTTTCGTCACGTTCAGTGTCCTGATAATCGCAAGGTCGAGTTTGCTTCCAGTGTGTTTCAGAAGAGGGCTCTTACATGGTAGAACGGGGTTATGAGAGACCGTGGTGCTGAGGTTGCTTTAGCACAGACTTGGGCCGAACTTAGGGCGCTTATGATGAAGGGGTTTTGCCCTCGTCATGAGCTGCGAGCTTTGGAAAGGAAATTTGATGATTTGAAGCAAGATAGTGGTGAGCATCGGGCTTACACTGATAGGTATGAAGAATTGAGTCTGCTTTGCCCGACCATGGTTACCCCACTCGACAAGGCTATCGAAAGGTACATCGATGGTTTACCTGACTCAGTGCAAGACATCATTACTGGTAGTAACCCTACCACATTCCGTCAGGCGATCGAGTTAGCAGCAACATTGACTGAGTCGCAGGTTCGAAAGGGAAAGCTGCATAAAAAGGGTGACAAAGGTAAGAAGCAGGCATCAGACAAAGAGGATGGCAAGAATGGTAAAAACAAGAAGGGAAAGGATTCTGGTTCCTCAAAGGGGTCTAGGAAGCGAAAGGCTTCCCAAAACTATGCCGTTACTGCACAGGCTCAAGCTGCACCAAATCAACCTGCGCAACCACCCGCCAAGAGGCCTTATCTTGGCAACGCACCTTTGTGCAACAGGTGTAATGGCCATCATCTACCACATCTCCAATGTCGTCATTGCACTAACTGTGGAAGAAATTGTCATCTTGCCGCTACGTGCCGTATTCCTGTCAACCAGAATCAGGCAGTTCAGAACCAAGCCCAACAAGTTGCTCAGCCTCTTGCTCAGCAACAAGGTCAAGCTGCACGACCTCATTTTCCTCCTGGTTCGTGCTACAATTGTGGGGATCTGATCCACTACAGAAACCGGAGTCCAAGACTAGCTAACACAAATCCAAATCAGAATCAAGCTCAGGCTCGAGGTCGAGTCTTCAACATGAAAGCATAAGAGGCACAAGCAGACAATAATATGGTCAACGGTACGTTCTTTATTAATAATCAGCCTGCATCCGTTCTTTTTTATTCGGGTGCCGATAAGAGTTTTGTGTCATTATCTTTTGAGCCATTACTTCGCGTGTCTAGAACGAAACTAGGAAAACCCTTGACAGTAGAAGTTGCTAGTGGTGAACCCATTGTTCTTGATTCTGTTCTTCGCAACTGCAAGTTGAACCTTAACAACCATCTTTTTCCAATCGACCTCACGCCAATGCAACTTGGAAGCTTCGACGTTATAATGGGTATGGATTGGTTAGCCAAGCATCACGCAGAGGTAGTTTGTTTCGAGAAGATTGTTCGTGTGCCGCTTTCGACAGGGGAGATCCTACAGGTTCATGGTGAGAAACCTGCTGGTAGTCTCAAACTCATGTCTTGTTTTAAAGCTCGGAAGTATCTGCGAAAGAATTATGTGGCCTTCTTGGCACATGTTACAGCAGATAAAGGCAAAGGTAAGTCTATTCAAGATATTCCTGTTGTTCGAGATTATCCTGAAGTTTTCCCTGAAGAGTTACTTGGTCTACCCCCAGCACGCCAAGTCGAGTTCCGTATTGATCTCGTACCTGGTGCAAATCCCATTGCCAGATCTCCATATCGTCTTGCACCGTCTGAGATGCAAGAGTTATCTAAGCAGCTTCAAGAGCTCTCTGACAAAGGTTTTATCCGTCCTAGCTTTTCACCTTGGGGTGCTCCCGTTCTTTTTGTCAAGAAGAAGGATGGATCTTTTAGGATGTGTATCGATTATCATGAGCTTAACAAGCTTACCATCAAGAATCGATATCCCCTACCACGCATAGATGATCTCTTTGATCAGCTACATGGCGCTTCTTATTTTTTGAAGATTGATCTGCGTTCTGGGTATCATCAACTTCATGTGCATGAAGAAGATATTCCCAAGACAGCGTTCCGCACGCGTTATGGGCATTATGAGTTCACAGTTATGCCATTCGGTTTGACTAATGCTCCTGCTGTTTTCATGGACTTAATGAATAGGGTATGCAAACCTTATTTAGATAAATTCATCATCATTTTTATTGATGACATCCTGATATACTCTAAGACGCAAGCTGATCATGAGCAACATCTTCGTCTTACTCTGGAACTCCTAAAGAAAGAGCAACTTTTTGCCAAATTCTCCAAGTGCGAATTTTGGCTTAAAGAGGTTCAATTTTTGGGACATATTGTCAACGAACAAGGTATTCATGTAGATCCCTCCAAGATCAGTGCGATTAAGGATTGGGATACGCCTACTACTCCTACTGAAGTTCGTTCTTTTCTTGGTCTGGCGGGTTATTATCACCGCTTCATTGAAAATTTCTCAAAAATTGCAGTTCCTCTAACTGCTCTAACTCAGAAGAACAAACCCTTTGATTGGGGATTCAAACAAGAGGAAGCTTTTCAAAACTTGAAGCCGAAGCTTTGTGATGCGCCTATTCTATCATTGCCTGAGGGTAATGATGATTTTTTCGTGTAATGTGATGCATCAAACTTGGGTCTTGGCTGTGTTCTCATGCAAAGGAACAAATTCATAGCATATGCATCGAGACAGTTGAAGATACATGAGAAAAACTACACCACTCATGATCTTGAGTTAGGTGCAGTCGTCTTCGCTCTTAAGATCTGGAGACACTATTTGTACGGTACAAAATGTGTGGTTTTCACGGACCACAAAAGTCTCCAGCATATCTTCAACCAGAAAGAACTCAACATGAGGCAACGACGTTGGGTTGAGCTTCTAAACGACTATGAGTGCGAAATTCGCTACCATCCTGGTAAGGCGAATGTCATAGCCGATGCTTTGAGTCGTAAGGAACATACTAAGCTTCATTGTGTTCGTGTTCAATCTGATATTCAAGCTCGATCCGATATCCAAGCACGCATCACTCAGGCTCAACACACTTGTGTTTCACAAGGTTTGATGGATAAGGAATTTCCATATCACATAACACCTGATCTTGAACTGAAGGACAATGGATCGTATTACTTCATGGACCGTTTGTGGGTCCCAAGCCAAGATGATCTTCGCACCTTGCTTATGGATGAAGCCCGTAAGTCTCGTTATTCTATTCATCCTGGCTCAGATAAGATGTATAAGGATCTTCGTATTCAGTATTGGTGGCCTGGTATGAAGAAAGACATTGCCTTATACGTATCAAAATGCCTTAATTGTCTTAAGGTTAAGGCTGAACATCAACGTCCTTCTGGTTTATTGGAGCAACCAGAGATCCCAGTTTGGAAATGGGAAAACATTGCTATGGATCTTGTTACCAAACTTCCGCGCACAAAGAAAGGTCATGATGCCATCTGGGTAGTTGTTGATCATCTTACTAAGTCAGTGCATTTCTTGCCAATCCGTGAGGATTTTTCTGCTGACAAACTTGCTAAAATCTATGTGGATGAAATTGTATCTCGGAATGGTGTTCCTTTGAACATCATTTCCGACAGAGATGCTCGCTTCACTTCTCATTTTTGGAGAACCATGCAATCTGCTATGGGGACCCAACTTAATCTGAGCACAACTTATCATCCGCAAACGGATGGTCAATCTGAAAGAACAATCTAGACTCTGGAGGATATGCTTAGAGCTTGTGTGATCGATTTTGGTGGTAGTTGGGATTCACATCTTCCGTTAATTGAATTCTCCTACAACAACAGTTATCACTCCAGCGTCAACATGGCTCCTTTCAAGGCTCTCTATGGTCAAAAATTTCGTTCACCAGTCTGGTGGAATGAGATCGGTGAGGCTCAGCTTACTGGACCTGCCCTCATTTTAGAAACTACTGATAAGGTTAAGAAATTTCGTGATAACCTTCAGACAGCTAGAAGCCGTCAAAAGAGTTACGCGGACCAACGACGCAAGCCCTTGGAATTTCAAGTTGGTGATCGCGTATTACTTAAAGTCTCACCTTGGAAAGGTGAGATCAGATTTGGAAAGAAAGAAAAACTTGCACCAAGATACGTTGGACCATTCAGGATCGTCGAAAGAATCGGTAAGGTAGCCTACAAACTTGAGTTACCTCCTGAACTTGGGAATGTTCATCCAACTTTCCACGTATCCAATCTCAAGAAGTGTCTAGCTGATGAGAACCTCCACATACCACTTGACGAAATTCGTGTTGATAAAACACTGAAATTTGTTGAGAAACATGTGGAAATTATGGATCGTGAAGTCAAGTGGCTTAAACGCAAGCGCATTCCTTTGGTTAAAGTTCGCTGGGAATCAAAACGCGGACCTGAGTTTACTTGGGAACGTGAAGATCAAATGAAGGCGAAGTATCCGCATCTATTCTCACGAGTTTCCTCTAAATAAATTTCGGGACGAAATTTCCACAAGTAGGGGAGACTGTGACACCTGTGTCTGTAATCATTGTAAACAGTTCAGTTATCAATAAAACAAAGTTATTTGATCCCAATGTTGGTTTGTTTATGTTTGACATTTTTCATGTTTTGACTTTTGTTCAATTTCAAACTCTATATCGCTTTCTGGAGAATTATATGCAAACTGGTGCGTAAACGTAATCAGTTTAACGCGAAAAATACTCCAGAACATCAACATATGCTTAACATACCTTAAATAACCTCTACATAACTTAGAAATAAGTTTTGAAGGCTTTGGTATGGCAAAATCAAGTTTAATCGCCTACCGGGACTAAATTCGACAAACTGCGAAAGTATGACGATTCGTACTAGAACAAACATTCCGGAACATGACCATAAGTTAAACATACCATAAATATGCTTTACATAGCTTAGAAATAGGCTTTGAGGGGTTCGGTGTGCTAAAATAAACTTTTGGGTCATTCAGGGACTGAAAGCGTCAAAAAGTGCACAAGTTTGCATTTCCACGCATAACATACATTCTGAATACATCCGGACATCCAAAAATTTATGTAATCATTAAAATATTATGTTTTAGTGATTGTCTTGTCAAAACTCCATTCGTCGCGCAATTTGGATCGTTTTTCGCGTTCATGCGCATTCCGTCGTAATTTACCGAACAATGCGATTGTACGACCAAACGAACCGAAATCCAGCATATTTTTTGAGCATGTTTCATGTTCCCTATGCTTTAACATTCTTATAGAGCTTAAAAATGGGTTTGATGGGTGTTAGAAGTGCCAAAACACGACCATACGCGCACAGGGACCAAAACTGTCAACTTTGAAAGTTGCTGGTCTGCAGACCAGCATACGGTCCGTAAGGGGAGGACCATACGGTCCGTAAGGCTGCACCAGATCAGCAGAAAGTGTTTTCCAGCTTGATCCAGCTGTTACCCACCTTTAATCTCACTTGCACATGGTTTTGGGGAATACTAGGGGCTCCAATGGTTTTATAAAACTATGGGCTTGAGGTGTATGGATGAGATTGAAGCACGGTTTTCGAGGAACGATCTTAACGGTTCTAGAAATCCTATAAATACCCCTCAAGTTCCCAACTCAAAACCCACACCTTTGAACCTGAAATTGTTCTCTAAGTTGATGTGTTTATCACTTCATACCTGAGAATATTCGGATCAAAACTTCCATTCTTGGACCCGTTGTAAGTCCTCTTTCGTTCTTTTAGCATTTCTGCATTGTTAGCGTTTCTGCGTTGACCAGTTTATGGTCAACACGAAGTTCGGTTGAACTTCGCAACGTGAGCGTAATCACGATGGTTATAGTCCCTTGTAACTATACCTACTGATTACCACGTTATCTAGGCTCAGTGACGAGTCGTAGTTTCGGCCAAAATGCGTATTCTAGCGTATTTTGTAACCAAACTACTTTTTGGTATCAAAACCGTTTGTTTTGATACCAAACTTGTTTTCTAACTTAGGTAAGCATGTTTTAACATGCTTAGCTCGTCACTTTTAGTTTTGTGCTTGTCTAGGGTCGTAAAGGTAAGCGATCTAATCAATCGCTTATACTTTCGAACCCGACCCATTTGGTCGATCATTAAGATCCGACCAAACACATTAGGTGACCATAGTATATAGGGAATAACCTTCCGAGGTTATACCTTATGGTCGCTTCATTTAAGTAGTTGTATGATAAGTAGTTTGTATGCCTTAGGTAAATTACCAAAATGCCCTTTTTACGCCAAAATTCATTTTAAGCCTATGTAACTTAATTTTTGACATCTAAACTGATTTAGTAACAATATTAGGCATGTTAAGGCATATTCTACTTATCATAGGACTAGTTAGGCGGTCCAAACGCGTTTTACGTGAACGACGCGTTAAAGTAGCATAAGCTACCTAAACGGGTCGTAATGGGTCGTAAGCACTTAGGTTAGGTTTCATTTTAGTATGTAGGCTTTGTTAAACCATATCACACGAGTTCACATACTCGTTTGGTTTACGAACCCTCATGTTACCCGATCCCCCGAATAGGTCCCTTTATTAACATAGTTACCTATATTAGGTGCCGTTTGATTCCGTGATCTTCTAGCATTGCTTGGTGGTTATCCTAGGACTTCTAAGCAATCCCAAGTGAGTACATAGACCCCTCTTTTACTGTTTTCCAAACTGTTTTGGGGTGAAACATATGTGCCTACTTGTTACTTTCATGCTTTCCATGTTTCCACATCATATACTTGCTATGTTCGTTAGTACATTTATAGTACATGATTTACATTACATTGTTTTGCTATGTATGTTTACTTAGCATACTTAGTACGTTGTTTTACTTTACATTTCTGCTATGTATGTTGACTGAGCATGCTAGCACATTGATTTACATGACTTTTCTGCTTTGTATGTTAACTTAGCATACTTAGCACATTGTTTTCATTTAACATGTTTACAATCGGTATGACATTTGGTTTGTACAAACGGGACTTATATACGTTCATTAACATTAGCTACGCCACTCGGTAGTAAGTAGTGGTACCATAGGACTTGACAAATCCCGTTCCTGACATCCTGGGTTTGTTTGGATGTAAGGAATGACTGAATCCGAAAACATTTCTTTTGATAACCTTGACTTAGGGTTATCCATCTATCTCAAGGCTTGAATGTATGCGTTAACTTACCACCTAAGTGTTTGTATCAATAAAACATGCATTTACTTTGCAAAACATAACTTTTTGATATATTCAAAATACTTTGTTTTGTACATTTTTTTTTCATTTGGTTTATGTAACAACACATTACTTACCATACATCACGATTGTTGCACATTACTTGACTACATTTGGACTTTTAACATTTGACATGGTTTATACAAGGACTTTTTGACAATTGGTTTAAACATAGACTTTATACATTGGTGGTTTGTTTAAGTGACTTAAATAACGAGATGTGAGTAGTATGATACAAACATGGTGGATACGCCGCTGGTACTTCCTATATATAAGTGTTCGTATTATATTACATATCATAGCGTTATTTAAATCATTCATTTTGGACTTATACATTTTACACAAGTAACATGCTTTTCACAAGACTTTGGGTTACAAAACAGTTTACTTTATACAATTCATTTTACTTGGTTATTCATTTAACCTTACATTGTTCTTTTATTTACATATATCATCTGATCCTATCGCTTTTTAAATGATTTACAAAACAAAACAATTTACTAGGTTCACGACTAGATTTTATTAAACATTTTCTTAACCTTAAGTCATGAATCCTAATTTCACAAAACCTATGTATCTCACAGGAATTTTTATGCTGACGTACCTATTTTCGCATGTGTTTTCAGGAGCTTTTGCATAGGATGATCGAGACACACTTAGGCGGACCTGTGCCTTAGTGACTTAAAACGAAGCAAGAACTAGTTAAATTATGTTATGTACTCTTTGTTTCTTGTTTAAGACAATGTAACTTTCTTGTTTGATATATAAAACGTAACTTTAATATCCATGGTTGTGAAACAATTAATTCTGTTACAACACTCCCCGACGTTTCCGCCACGTTTTGTTGTTCTACTGTATAAGAATTTTGGGGTGTTTTTGGAGATAACTGCCTCTGGCAGTTATGTTCGAATTTTAATCAAATTGCATTAAAACTGCCTCTGCCCCTCGGACCCCGCCAGGGGCTACCGCCCCTTGGACCCTACTCCCAGGGGCGCTGCCCCTGGACAACTGCCAAGGGGGCGTTGCCCCCTTGGAACCCCGTTGAGTACGGGCTCCGCCCGTACACTTCGAATTATAATAACTCAAACAAGCGTGCTCTCCCGCACCTCCTAACTTGCTTGATGTGTATTATTATTCGCTTTGATCACCAAGTCAATCCCGATTACACTAAAATATTAACAATATCGTTCATTACAATACCAACACTCATATAGATTATGATACCACAATTAGGTTTTCATCTCTTTTTTAAAAGCTAACACATGCTAATATAGAAGAAGTAAATGATACATTAAATATAACCAAAAAACTATTTAGTTTTTTATAATAAAGTTTCTTATAAAATTAAAACAAAAATTAAGTAAACAACACATAATAGAAAGTATATTTGCTGAGAGGGAAATCAAAGAAAACAACCTATAGTGGTATAATCCCAAAAGTCAAAAACATAACTAGAGCAAAAGGGCGATGACAATTGATGTGTGTATATATATATATATATATAATAATTTCAAGTTTATTTTTTGTAAATTTTAATATATAACGATTTATAAAATTCTGAGTATGACGTTTGCACCTGCCTATTTTTATTCACATCTCGATATAAATTTTAGTCAAAATCGAGCTGTGAATAAAATATAGAAGTGATCGAAGCACAAATATGGATGTTATCAAAACTAACTCACGGTTTATTTATTTATCTTTTATTTTAAATTGAGGTCGTTTACAGTTTTCGTTTTCTATATATGAAGATCATAAAATTGAATTATCGTACTGGTTCCGACAATACCATGATATCAACACCGGTATACATATTGTTCGATTGGAATCGGTTCGGTTCGTAATGATACCGGTAAGGTACCACACTAGTATAGCCTGAGATACAAAATATACTCTATTTTGAATAAAAATTTATACCAAAACGTCTAGGAGAAAAAAATAAAGGAAGGTTGGGTATTCGTTTATTTTTTTTGAAGTTACAAACATAGGTTATTACAACTCGGTCTTGTATAAAATAATATCAAGTTGTAGATAAAATAAATAAGTACATCGCAACGACATACTCAGAATTTTATAATAAATAAAAAAAGGATATACAGTGTCGGATTTAAGTAAAATACGTGTCGATAACCTTTTGGAGATAAACACATTTGAATAATTCCCGTCACAATGTATTAGAGGAGTTCATTAGTTATATCTTATAATACAATTTTTAAACTCACATGTTTGTGTTTCTGTTATAACTTTTAGACAAAATTGCAGAAAACAACCTTTATGTTTGCCTCAAACTGCACTTTATACCTTTCACTATGAAATCTGCAAAAACCAACATTTATGTTCATGTTTTATTACACCCTATAACCTTTAGCACTAACCACGTCAAAAAATTCAGTTAAATTAACTCACATGCCTTGCACATGAGGGCATTTAAGTCTTTTACTTTTAAATTAAAACAATTTTTTTATTAATAAAAACCCACTTCTTCTTCACTTCATCTTCATCTTCATCTTCTCCTTCTTCCTCCTCCTCTCACTCATCAATGGAGTCCAGACACACCCCAAAAAAGACTCCAAATCTCATCGTAATCCTTGTCAACGCCGGTGACCCCAAATCCTCATCCAGCACCACCAATCCTCCTCATCCCCGGCGACCCCCAATCACGCCAACCTTTCTCTGTTTCAGATGTGTTTTGAATTCGAGTAGAGGTTGTTTTTCGTATCTGTTGTAAAATAAAGGAGAAGCAGATTTGTGTTGAATGTTTGTTTGCTTGTTGAAGAAGAAACAACTATAATCTGTGCATCACAAAATGTAAGAAGTGCTGATGTTCTAACATCTTTAACAAACTTTCAGTTTCGAAACCATATGAATTAAGATCTGAACTGTTTCTGATTTTCGGGATTGAACTGTTTCAAATCTGTTGTTGTTGTTAATTTGAATTTGTTTTTGGAAATGATATAGATCGAATCTAAGTGATGAATTTGTTTTGTATATCGAATTGAATTTTGATTTGTTTTCGGATCGCATTTTGAACAGTCTGGTTGTTTTCAAATTGTTTTACAACTGAGTTCACATCTTAGTAGTCTATGAGTAACATCCGTATACATTGAATCTGATTTTCGATCTGAGGTTTTGCTGGAAGAGAAGTAAAAAGATTTGCAAGCGTTTGTTGATTGATTAAAATCTGAAAAAGGATTCCTTTGTGTGCTCATAATTGAACAAAAAAAAATTGCAGTTTATAGAGTTAAAAAAAAGGGACTGATTTGTTGTTGTGTTATCGAAGATAGTAGTAACAAGTTATAGTTTGCGGCTGGAGTTATTTGCAGGGTGTTTGTTTTGTTGAAAATGATTTCGGATTAGTATTCGGACTGATTTGAGATGTTGTTTGCGGCTGGTTAAGTGAAAGAGTGGGTATGGCTGGTGGTTTGCAATAGTGTCATTAGAGTTTTGGTTTAATTTAAAAGTAAGAAGAAGGGTATGGACTCCATTGATGAGTGAGAGGAGGAGGAAGAAGGAGAAGATGAAGATGAAGTGAAGAAGAAGTGGGTTTTTATTAATAAAAAAACTGTTTTAATTTAAAAGTAAAAGACTTAAATGCCCTCATGTGCAAGGCATGTGAGTCAATTTAACTGAATTTTTTGACGTGGTTAGTGCTAAAGGTTATAGGGTGTAATAAAACATGAACATAAAGGTTGGTTTTTGTGGATTTCATAGTGAAAGGTATAAAGTGCAGTTTGAGGCAAACATAAAGGTTGTTTTCTGCAATTTTGTCTAACTTTTAACTAGTGGTATAATTTTTTTTAAATGTTTTGTTATTATTTTTTTATTATAATTACTTTTTATCATATTTTGTGTTTCTTATAACTTTTAACTTATGATTTTTTTTACATATATGTATGTCATTGTGAGGAGATATTTTTAATCTACATCTCAATTTTGTTTAAAATGAAGTTGTGAACGGTAATGTACAATTGTCAAAGCACAAATATACATGTTATTATAGTTGCCTCACTGTTTAATTTTTTTAATATTGATGTCGTTTACACCTATTGCCGTTCTAATAATATAGCATATTGCGGCTGTTTTAAATACTTTTTCATTGCGATCTGATAAAAATTTTGCAGAAAATTTGTTAAATTCTTTTTTCTTGACATTCTTCTAATGTTGATCGAACAACATTGGTAACAGTATCGATACTGTTGGAATCGTTACTGATATTCATTTTTTTATTTCAATCGATGTAAAACATGAGTTTATTTTTTAATTACCTGAGACAACTTTTGTGTAATGAAACCATGGTAAATAGAACTTTTTATCGTAAGTATTACCGAGTATCGGTATCGTTATCATAACGAACTGAATTGTAGTCATAATAATGTATTTCATTGTCACCACGTCACAGTCTACGCCACAAACACGCGGCGATGATCACTAGTATTTTATATATTAAAAGTATTAATTTTTTTGCTAATTAGTATTAGTATTTATCTATATTAAAATTTATTTATTTATTTATCTACATTAAAAACTGAATGTCCATGAATAGTGGACCAATATTTATATATTATTATAGCCTTCTTCTTTCAATTATTTTCTTATTTTTATAATTAATTTTAAACATATCTTTTTCTCTTATAACTTTAAAAATATAATTTTTGAGGGGGAATCTATTTGAATTTTCGGGGGGGGGGGGGGGGGGGGAGGGGTTGTTTGACAGTGTTGATCATTTGATTGGAAGGGTCAAAGGTTTAGATAATTAGGTTAAATGGTTAATGTGTTTTGTTTAATAGGGGTGGGGGATGTGAGGGGAGAGAGAGAGATAGAGAGTGAAAAAAGTGCAAGTTTGCGGTGGTGGTACAATGGGGGTGGGGCTGGTGCAATGGTGGTGGTATGTGTCACACCCCAACCGATGGCGGAAACATCGGGGCGCGGCACTGAGCGAAACAGATTGTCCAGGAGAATCCATAACAACTATTTGTTATAATATATTAAAGGTTCATGTCCCATACCATAAACATATAAAATAAAAACAGCTATTACAGACATTCTTTCTCAAAGACAAATATCAATTCCGACAACTCAGATTTTATTTAGTTCGTTTCTAGACTCCATCCTACTTGATTCCACAAAAGCAAGTAAAGCATCCTAAACACCTGTCACATATGTTAAAATAGCGGTCAATACACATAGTGTAAATGTGAGCATACAAGTTTAGTAGTAATAGTAGAGTTCGAAAGCGTTTACGCAAAGCCAGATGAAGAAAAGAGAGCTCGGATTTGTGTGTGCAATATATGTATATACACACATACATACATACAAAGATATATAATAATAAAATGAGTGAAATTATACCTTGTGCATTAAAGGGTTGTATCTAGGTGTAGATGACTAAAATGCCCTTGTATTTAACTAATTTATTGGATAGAGTTTGTCAGTTGTACTCAAATAGATGCAATTGAAAAAAACAGGTGCTCAAATAGTTAAGAATTTGGGAATCGGACCTAAGTAGTTAAAACCACTAAAACACAGTGTAGGTCTTTGTGACGATCCAATTCCTTTGAAATCCGTATAACTTGTGTAATATTTAACAAGAAATTATAAGAATCAAGATGTAAATATCCATCAAGATTGTATTAGGAACCTTGTTATGTAATGTGATTTATGGTGTTAAGTCTCACTACTAGAAAAGTGTGTAACTGCCATCAGAATTTGTCAACGAAAAAGATGGTAGCAAATTTAGCAACTGATTTTCCTCCTAAATCCAAATTTTTTCCATCGTTTATTTTCGGTCGCAAATTCGTGTGAAATTGGTCATGTAGCAGTTAATGGGGCTAAATCATTGAAATAAATGGGGAGTGATATCTAAAATTTGACCGTCTTAGTGGTTGCAACACGTGAAAATTTAAGCGAATTAATTAACTTTTTATTGAGCACGCTAAAAGTGAAGGTATATTAGGGTCTGTTTGGTATAGCGTAATGGAATAGATGTGGGAACAGAATTGACGAGGTAATGCAATGGACAAAGGAATTAAAATGGATCATCACATTTCATAGTCATTTTTGGTTACCACACATGAAAGGAATAAATTATAACAACTCTCTAGAAACCCTTATAACACCCCTATACGCCCTAAAATACACCTCGTATAAAAGAAATAGGCCCAAAACACATTTAATTTAACAAAAATCAAATAAAAACAATATTATAAGTCTGTCGCGGGGTGTTACTAACTGCGCTTGATCCGTCGCGGGCCGCGACCGCCGGGACACCAGGCGCAGCCCGGTGCTACCACGTGTCGAGATCGTGTCAAGCCTAGTGGTCAAGTTAGCCAAGCTAGGGCCTACCCTAGCCTAGCTCACGGGGCGCGACAAACCCCCTTGTCTCCATCGCGGGGCGCGAGAAACCAGCCGAACAACCCTATAAATAGAGGGCATCGGCATTCAGTCGAAATCGTTCAAAAATTATAATTCTCTCTCAATTCTGAATAGCTAAAATAATACTAGGGTATTATACCCACTAAAATAGCAAAGCTCTGCCTCGATGTAAGTATTATAACCCTCGGTTACGTATTAGATACGTTGCCCGATTGATCTAGTACTCCGTAACGCATGTCGAGGCTCTGCCTGACTTAGTCGTTGGAGTTCTGTCTCGAGGAGGGTATAACTAATGTAAATTGGGTTATTATACTAACATGTGTGCATTATTTAATTAATAGATTATAATCAA